>JAECUM010001338.1:0-32361 GCA_016617855.1 Megalonaias nervosa
CAAATCTTTTATATATTTAAATTTTCTATCAACAAGTAATTTTTTAATCAAGGAATTATTTCTATAAATGTCTATTCTATTTCTACTTATAAATCCAAACCAGTAAATGTAAAGAGCTTCCCACGGCATATACGGGGTCGCTTTAACTTTTATAAAACGATTTAAAATATTTGCTTCCTGAATCCATTTAAAATTAGGTAATGCTAATCCCCCCCCCTTTTATTTTCCCTATATAATGTTTCTTTTTCAATATAATGTAATTTAAAACCCCATATGTATTTTATTATTTCCTTATCCAAATTACTTAATACCTGATATTTAAGATCAAAGGATTTTAAAATATAATTCATGTTAGAGTAAAGGTAAGTTTTAGCAAGTTGTGTGCGCTCCATAATACATAGTGGTGTTTGTGCCCAGATTTAAATGTTTTTGTTCACTTTATCCTTAATATTCTTTAGGTTTTCTATTTCTTCATTTTTCCCAAAATATATTCCTAGGGCTTTGACCTTATCTTTTATTAAGTGGGGGGGGGGAGCCCAGGGTGGTTCCCTCTCCAGTTGCCTATTTTTAGTATTTCTGTTTTTTCGACCCAGACCTTTACCGAAAGTTTTGTATTCTTTCTCGAGGTGTTTAAAAGAATTTGGGTCCTTTATAAAGTTAGTGCAGTCGTCAGCATGTTGGAGCATTTTAAATTCTTCTTTCAAGTTTGGGATCTTAATTCCTTCAATAAGTTTGTTAGTCCTTATTTTTATACTTAGTATTTCAATTGCTATTATGTATAATAGCATTGACAGAGGACAGCCTTGCCGTACTGACCTCTGTATTTCAAATTTCTCCGTGATACCTCCATTTACCTGTACCCTTGCAGTTATATCTCTGTACAGGATTTCAGTCCATTTTCGGAAATTTTCACCAAAACCAAATTTTTTAAGTACCTTTGTACATAGTTATGCTCAATTCTGTCAAAATCTTTCTCTTGATCAAGAAGTACCATGGCACCTCTTTGTCCAGATTCTTTGATAAATTCTATTATTGTTTTAATATTTAAAATATTGTTTTGAATATCATTCCCCATGGTCCCACACGTTTGATTTTTATTAATTATAGAACCCATACATTGTTTCAGTCTATTAGCCAGTATTTTACTTAAAATCTTGTAATCATTATTTAGGAGGGAGATGGACCTCCAATTTTTTAAATCTTTTTTTCCCCCTTTCCTTTATAATATAAATTAATGATATTAATCCCTCCCTCATTGTGTCTGTCATTTTATCAATTTTTAAAAGAATGTTGTTATACAAAGATTCCATAATCGGCGCTAACTCACGTTGGAATTTTCTATAAAATTCCCCCGTGAGTCCATCTCTTTCTGGTGTCTTCCCTTTGGCTAGGGAGTTAATAGTATTCAAAATTTCTTCTGTAAATATGAAGCCATCACATAAGTCGTTATGTTCAGATGTAATTTTTTCATATTTAACATCTTTTAGATACATGTTTATTTGATCCCCACTTATATTTTGAGTTTTGTATAAATCACTATAAAAAATCTTAATTTTATCCAGTATCTCTTGTTTTTCAGTTAATAAAATATTGCCTTCAGCATTTAAAACATTTAGATTTTTTTCTTCCCCCCTCCTAAATTCCTCTCTTTTAGATAATCCCCTAGCTTTTTTATACAGATCTGAAAATTTTCCCGCCCTAATTTCTGTATCCTTGTTTTCCTCCTCCCTAATTTTATCTCATTTTCCTTGTAATATATTCTCCCTTTCTTTTTCATTTCCCTTTTTTAGTTCTATAATTATTTCCTCCTTTTCTTTTTTCCTTAGTTCACTTTTTCTTCTAGAGAATCTTATAGCTATAATTTTTATTTCCCTTTTAAGCCTATCCCATTGATGCATTATATTTTCCCCTTCTGATGACGATACCTTATTTATTAAAATCTTTATTTCTTTATTAAAATCTTCATCATCTAATAGTCTATTATTAATTTTCCATACACCCTTACCCCATTTTATCCTATTTTTCAGTTTTATTTTTAGTTCAATTAATTTATGATCAGACATTTTAAAATCAGAAATTCTTGCCTCCTCATACATTCCCTTATTAAAAAAGGTTCCACAGAATTTGTCCAGCCTACTTGCCAGTCTATTTTTATATTCAAATGTATATTCGGTACGTAATAAATTTAATTTTCTATATATATCTTCTAGTTTGTGTTTATTAAAAAGATCCAAAATGCTTTTCCTAAAAGTTATATCATTAGATGTTAAATCTCCCACCCTGTCTATATTATCTCCTACCCAGTTAAAATCCCCATCAATAACTAGCTCTTCCATAGAATATTTACCAATATATTTGTCAAGGTTTTCAATGAAATCACATTTTTTGTATTTATTAGCAGGGAAATATACGTTAATTATATTCATTTTATTTATTTTAATATGAAGTAACCTGCCCTCAAAGTATTTTTTTCCCTCAAATTTCTCCCAGTTAAAATAATTTTTAATTCTTATTATAATTGCTACTCCCCCCTTAATATCCTCATTTATAAAATTACTTGTTACTACTATAGCATCGAATTTCTCCTATGTATATAATAATAATTCTTTAGTAAAACCATTGTGAGTTTCCTGTATTAAAATAATATCATATTTACTATAATTACAAAGTTTATCAATTTTATCCTTGTTAACACCGTTAATATTTATTGAAGCTATATGGAAGTTTGATCCCTCCATTTTAATTTTATCGCAGGCGGCCATATCTATCATCTTTGTTACTATTGCTATTTAAATAAACTTATTAATTAATTTTAAAATTTATATTTAATTTGTTTTAGGTGGGGGTGTTTGCCCCCTCTGTTTCATCCCCATTATTGGATTCAGTAATGTCGTTCGTCATCCCCATGCTACAGGTTTCCATTTCAGTCTCTTGTCCTTTTTCTTGTTCGTTTTCCATGTCTATGTTCTTGTCCATGTTCTTGTCCTTGTCCATGATGCTATCATGGTCATTGTCATTTTCAAAGTCATGTTCATCTTCAATGTCCCTGTCCGTTTCCGTGCCTGTTGTCCTGTTCTGTTCCCCATCATTCCCTACTGATTTTTCTGCTGCGCTTCCCTCTTTTTTCATTTTTGGGAGCGACTTACTCCCCTCTTCTCTAGCTTCTGATAGTTTTTCGCTCCCTGAGGAGGATAAGAAAATCAGCCGCATTTTCCTCTTTTTTATTCTTTTTTTTGGGAACTGGAGTAATTGGAGTAGAGGTAAGGGGTTTAATCCCCAAAAGGTCAATTGGGCTGCTTTCCTCTAGTTCTTTGGGACTCTCCGTTGAGTCCTCAAATCCCTTTTCTTCCTCCGTCAAGGGGAAGAATCTATTACTCTCAAGGAGTCTATCATCTAAATTTCTGTTTCTTGTAGAGTAATGGGTGGAGGGTTTAAAGGGGCTTAAAAACTTCCCCCACACTTGACCTTGTATTGATTCATCAGATTTTATCTTTCGTTTTTTCTGAGTTCTCGTCATTTTGTGTTTCAATCTGGGAATTTACTTGTATTTCCTCCCCCTTATCTTTTTCCCCCACTGATTGTAGCCCAGATTGTGTCCTAGTTTGCTCTATTAATAAATCCACTGCATTTTGGATTTCAGTGAAATCTCTTTCATTTAGGTTGTCGTTTCCAGTGTTTTGGGCTACTTTGCTCGCATACGTTGCCCCCGCATATGTTGCCCCAGGTGCAAAGATATCGCAGTCTCTGGCGGCATGGCCAACATTTCTGCATTTTGGGTATTTTCTGTCCTTCTCACACCCATGGTACCACGTTTTTAGCAAAAAGCCCATTACATAGAAATGTGAGGGTACCTTTTTTGCATATTCTCTATTAATAGAAACTATCCTCACCCCCGTTTTAACACTGGGGAGGCCCCATACTGTTGCCATTTTGTGGTTCTTTACCTTAGTCTGGAGCTTGCCTTCTTTCTTAGCAATAATTTCCTCCGTTTCTACCTCAAGAGGTAGCCCAGACACAAAAAGGTCTAATGGCCTGCTCTCTGCTTCCCGAACTATAGGGGATGTCTTGTACACTCTGGCTCTAGAGCCCCTGACTTCAAACCAGTCTCCTTCCAAGGTCGGCTTCTGATAATCTTTGGGGTACACTACAAGTTTATTGTAAACTCCATTTTGAAGGCCATCAATTTTGGCAATGTCGAAACCCAGCACTTTCATTGGCGTTAAAATATCGGCTTGCCTAGGACAATTATCGACATCACCGAAGTCAATAGTCTGACATCCTTCAGGGTGGAAGGCCTTTAGAAAAGCCTTCCCTAACCCCTTGTCGATTTCTGTCCTGAAATACACATTGAGTTTCATGCTTGCTGTGCCTTGGTTAGTGTTAGTTGCATGTTCTACTTGCGCTTGTGCCATTTTCAAACAGCTTGCTGAGTAGAGCTCACTTCCAGTTTGAAAAGGAAATTGAGAAGTATGGTCACACATCACTGATTGCTTAAGTACACTAGTTGGTAAAGCACACAAGACTAATCTATTGCACAAATGAACCAAACTAAGAAAACTCTGCCAATACATGTAACTAAATGAGATAAAAGTGACACTGATACACAATGAAAAAATGCAAAAATGCAAAAGTGCAAAATGAAACAAATAAAGAAATGAAAATGAGAAAAAAGGCAAATGAAAAACAAAATTCAAAATCCCTAAGGGATATAAGCAGAAAAAATCTGTTATCTTGTGAAAACACTAAACTAAATGTATGCTTGTAAACAAGATACTTCTCTCAAACGGTCAGTACTTGAATCTCGGTCTGCTTGGTCCTGGCCATTTTGAGATTTATTTAGGAATGACTTGACTTGTCAAACAAAGTATCCTTTTCAGGCCAATTGCCCCCACCATTTTTGGCTGATGTACAATGCACCACGCTATTGGTTAGTTGGCATTACATATTATGGGAGGCAACACATGAAATCCAATAGATGTTGCTTGGAAAAAGCGCCAATATATCTGTTCGAGCTGCCAAGGGGTAGATAGGGTTATCAGAACCGTGGCTAGCAAAGATGCCCAGAGGTGTGATCCAGTACAATCCAGAATGAATTTCATATGCTATGATGTCGCAAAGAAAGCTGTGCATTTTGATAAACAAATTTGTGCTACCCAATATTGTGAAGATGAAACTTGACATGCCTTTTTTTGACCCAGTTTAGTACATGGCCTCCATTGAAAAGTTTCTTGATGACAGTTACAGTGCAGAGCATTCAATAATCGGGATTGAATAGATTTTGTTTAAACATAATTAGCATTAAATTTTAAAACAATAATTTATATTTAATATGAGTAAATGTGCATTACATGACCTGTATGACTTTTACTATAGATGGGTATTGCATGCACAATATTGGGTACATGGGTAGATGGATAATACGTACACCAGCAGTTCTTAACCTTTATGAACAGTGACCAAGATTAGGTTTGAGGTGTTAGCCTTGCCACCCATCAAAGGTTGGAAAGGTTTTGATTTGATGTGGTTTATTTGAGTGTTGTGGCATTTGGGATCAAACATTTTTTGTTTCAGTTTTCAGAGTAGAGGTGTTTGGTTTACTGAATCAATTTTAAGGAATTTCATAGACAATTTTTGGGATCAGAAAAGGAGTTCATTCTTTAAGAAAATTTGTTTGTTTCCCGTAGGTTTGTGTCTTTAAATGGTTCACTTTATTTAGATTTTACAAGATGTTATCAACCTTTAAGTTAAACAACTATTCAGATCTGTTACATCCAGAAATTCTTCATATTGTAATAAGTTACATTTCAGTGAAATAAGTTGTAGCTTGTTGGAATAAGTTGCAGGTTGATGAAGGAAGTTAGTTTGTTGGAATATGTTACAATTTGGTGGATAATGTTACAGCATGTTGGAAAATGTAACATTTTGGTGGAATAAATTGCAGTTTGGATGATAAGAGCTCGTGTTTATATTAAGCATCACAGTAATATGACTCTGATATGAATTTTATCTGGATTTTTTTTTATCGGGTATTGACTGGGGCTAAGATTTTCATGTCAATATTTTGTTGATTTCTTACATCCACAAACTTTTTTAAATATATTTTTCTAAAATATTTTTGAATGAAATTAATTTTTAGAAAGATAAGACAATTTGTGATTACTGTGCTTGAAATAAACATACAGCATTTAAAAATTCAGAAGATAAATAATAGGGACCAAGATGTTTTTGTCAACAATGTCTTACATCCACAATTTTTTTAAATGTATTTTTTGAACATATTTTTGAATGATATTAACTTTTATAAAGATAAGACAATTTGCGATTACTGTGTTTGAAATAAACATACATTTAAAAATTCATCAGATGAATGAAAGTATACTGATCATAACAGAGGATGTCAAAATGCAGCTCACAATGTTTAAATTATTAAAGCTTCTTTAAATACTTGATAAGTGTAGCACACATTTTTATTCAAATCTTGTATAAAAACTAGCTACTTTCAAACCAGTCTCTCCATACTAGTATGCCTAATGGGAGGGAGGAAGCTGCCAAAATTGAACTACCAGTAGATTATTTTCTTGAAACCTGCCACCACACCTGTCTGTTGTACCACTGTCACAAAACTTTACTGATTAAGCTGGTCTCAAAAACAGGTCTTGCCTGTGGTTACATGTGACCAGAGAGAGAGAGAGAGAGAGAGAGAGAGTTCCCAAGGCAAAGAGGGTTAACTCTTTTGTACTTGCACATGGGGATACTGTTTATGTCATCTTCAGTATGCACTTATGATGATCTTAACCTCATGAAATTACCATAATTATAACAAGTGCACAGGATGTGAATTATATGAATTTCATAACTCTCACATTTTGTTTATTGATATGCTCTAAAATATTTTCATGCAGAGCATGTACAATTTGTTTAAGACTATTGAAACAATATAGATCATCATATATAGTTTTGATCCCTGTTTTATGGTAACATTGTATATTCTCATATATAATTTTGATTCCTGTTTTATGGTAACATGTATATTCTCATATACAGTTTTGATTCCTGTTTATTTTTCACTTTTAGGATATAAATAATGGTGATGAGCTTTTATGTAGGTGAGTTTGAGTTCTCTGTTATGAAGCTTACCATATATACTCATATAAGTTAGATCCAGTTACAAACTGCATAAACTTTGACACACCATATATACCCATGTATAGGGGTAAGCCAGATCCAGTTTCAAGCTGCATAAAGCTTGACATACTATATATACCCATATATAAGCCAGATCCAGTTACAATGCATACCATATATACCCATGTATAAGCTAGATCCAGTTACAAACTGCATAAAGCTTGACATACCATATATAGCCAGAGCTCAGCATATCATATATATACTCATGCTAAGCCAGATTCAGTTAAAAGCTGTATAGAGCTTGACATACTGTATATACACATGTATAAGCCAGCACCAGCTATAAACTGTTTAGAGCTCAGAATACCATATATATTCATGTATAAGTCAGATCCAGTTACAAACTCTAATGAGCTCAGCATAACACAGTGCTCATTTTTAAGCCAGTTACAAACTGCATAGAGCTTAGATACCACATATATTCATGTTTAAGCCAGATCCAGTTACAAACTGCATTGAGCTCAGCATACTATATATACTCATGTAAAAGCCAAATCCAGTTACAAAATGCATAGAGCTGAACATACCATATATACCCATATATAAGCCAGATGCAGTTACAAACTGCATAGAGCTCAGGAGACCACATATACTCATATATAAGACAGATCCAGTTACAAACTGCAATGAGCTCGGCATACCACATGTACTTGTGTACAAACCAGATCCAGTTACAAACTGCATAGAGCTTGACATACCATATATACTGATGTATAAGCCAGATCTAGTTACAACTGCATAGAGCTCAGTATACCATATATACTCGTGTATAAGCCAGATCCAGTTACAAACTGCATATAGCTTAAATCTACCATACAAAATGCACTGGCAGATGAGGGTTGGTACAGTTCGTTTAGTCTTATGAGAAAAAACACAAGTGGTTCATCTGATAGCATATTATGTGATGGTAGATCATGGTCTGTGTTTACAGTTGAATCGGTCTCGTACACATGCATATATGATATTTATTACATGTTGTCTTATTGTGCATTTTTAATACATTTTGGTGTTCATTACCTTTCACAACTTTTAAAATTTTATTTTTAAGCATTTTAGATTACATTTTTAGATTTGTCAACCCTCACCTCTGTTAAATGTAAATAGCCAGCCTACCAGTTTTTTTCTTTGCATTTGAAGTTTTGATATACATAGGAAATTGGATGTTTTGTGGTTTCATTTTGTAGATGCAAATTTGTAAACTTTTATTATGTAAACAAAAGGAAGAGTAGATAGTAATAGTGATTGTGCCTCCTGCTTTCATCATGATAATCTTCATGAAGTTTTCTAAACATGCATGAGGTGAGGTATATATATACACAGTAGATATGTATAAGGTTATAAAGCTCAGTTTATGAGTAATAGTTCACTGTCATACACACGTGTTACTGTCAAGCTTGATCAAGTAACAAAATAACTAAAGTACAATTTAGAGTGTTTCCAGCTGAATGCTCTGGTGAATGTAAACACACTTTTGATTTTTTGTTTTTCTGTAGGATGTCTGCTCTAAACATTTTTTCTTCTTTTTATGCACTGCATTCTGAAGTTTTGACGTATAAATGAAGTTTGAGCTTTTTGTTCATTTTGTTGATACAGATATGGAACTTATTTTTACATGAAGTTAATGGCGAATAATAGAAAAATTGCTTTTTGCTTAATTTATATAAAGACTTCAGTTTAGATAGTCATAATGATGTTTTTTTGCTAATAGTGATTGTTTCTTCTGCTTTCTTCATAATGGTTTTTGTTTGTGAAGATTTCTAAATATGCATGATGATTTGAAACAGTAGGTATATTAGGGTTGTTCCAGTCAAATACACTTGGGTCCCAGGGAAGATACTTTTAATGTGGAGTATTCACCAATAGATGGCAGTTTAGAAGGTTGTATTGTTTTCTTATGAACTATCTTAATATTGGTTTTCCTTTGTGATGTTTTCTAAAAACAGTATTTACACAGTATATATATAGTTGCAACTCTAGGGTCATAAACTAAGTAACATAAAGAAACAAAACCATAAAGTTTTGTAAAACGTAAGAAATAATTTAATTCTCCAAGTTAAAAAATGAAAATGTAAGAAGAATTTAAATATTATGAATTAAATCCAAAGTAAACATAAATGGTTCTACAAAGTATCAAAGAATTGAATTTTCCTAATGAATTCCAGATCCTTGAATATACAGGTCTGGTAACAGTCCTGCTGAATCACAATGGCATTATACAGAAATCCTTTGAATATTATTCAAAATATTCCCAGAATAATTTTAGTACAATTAGCACTTTGTAATTCCAAAGAATATTCCTAACAAATATCTCCTCTCAAATTATATCTATACATAAAATTAAACACATCTACAGACTCATTAACACAAGAACATATGAAATAAGAACTTGAAATAAGGAATCAATTATTTGCTCAGTTCTCTCCTTATATACTGCATACTCACCATGTGACATTTCACAGTACCTCACATCATAAAAGAACCCACCTGACCAACCCATTCATTGGGAAATAACTTAATTCTTCTCAGAACCCATCTGACCCAACTAGCCAAAAAGAAATTATTCCAAACTTGTCAACAGGTTCAATATATAGGTTGAATTTAACTTGTAAAATTTAACACCTATTTATAGATCGGTATCTTTAAAATAAAATCTACGAGACCGCTCCAGTGGCCTAGTGGTTAGATCATCTGCCTCGGATGCGGGAGGTCATGGGTTCGATCCCCGGCCGAGTCATACCGAAGACTTACAGAAATGGTACTAACAGCTGCCTCGCTTGGCACTCAGCATTAAGAGGTTAGTGTTAGGACTGGTCGGCCTGGTGTCAGGATAATGTGACTGGGTAGGACATCATGCAACATGTCTGCGGCATGATGCCCCAGTGCTAGATATCACTGTAAACTGTCACACTGCAGACATTGTAGCGATATGACTGAAAAATTGTTAAAGCTACGTTAAAAAACCAAATCACACACACACACACACAATAAAATCTACACCCATGGACAAATGCTTAGCTTTGTAATATATGGTTTATAGATGATCATTACAATTTAGTCGTGAGCAAAAAATATAATATAGATAGTCATGTACCAAAGGTTACACAAATTATAGATAAACATAACACCTCCTCACATAAAGAAAATGAGATTTTTGTAATAAAACTTTCTTTTACCTGTTAATCAATCACACATATAATAATAATAATAATTAAATAGGAGATCTTATGATGCAAAATATAAATTATATACAAAAAAGCAATATAGTACTTGTATACACATGAAAGTGCATCTGCAGTCATATTTTCTTTTCCCTCAACTTGTCTAAACTCAGCCTCAACAATCTCAATTTTATTTTTCATTTTGTTGATGAAAGTAAGGGACTGTTGTCACTAAATACAATAATCGGAGGAGCTAAATTAATGTACAATTCAAAGTTTTGTAAAGCCAAAATTAAATCCAAGCACTCCTTGATAGTGGAATAGTTTCTCTGGTGCTTATTTGAATTATTTTCTAGACAAGTAGCACACTGAATCATCCACACCATTTTTGTTTTCTTGAATTAATACATCCCCAACCCCTACATCACTTGCAACAACAGACATTTTAAATGATTGGTTTGGTTAAAATCTGGAGCTAAAAGAACGGATGCCTCCCGAGTATGGCCTATAATTTGACAAATGCCTCCTGACATTTATCAGACCAATACAACTTGGTTCTTTTACTCAGGAAATCGGTCAGGGGTTCAGAAATTATGATAAAATTTAAGCAAAATCTTTGATAATATTCAGCCATAGCCAAAAATCACATTAGCTGCTTTTTTACCGTCAGGCACAGGGAATTTAAAGATACCTTTAAATGTTAATATTTACAAGTTTTACCTGATCGTGTGCCACATTATGTCCAAAAAATGTAAATGGCAAAACTCACTTCTATTTGTCGAATTTGCATCATTCAGTCAATAAAGAACTTCTGGATGGTTTCCAGGCAATCTTTCCAGGTGTCATACATAATGACGTCTTCAATGTACACATCAAAGACATTGAACATTCTCATCCGAATCTTTTCCTGTCTCAAAGCAATATGACCTAATCATATTCATTAAAGTCTGATCCATCCAATGCCCCCAAGATTTTCATGGTGATGTGCAGGATGTAAAATAGTTGATACCTAATTTATACATAATATTTTGGAAAATCCCAGTCACAAAATTCAAACCTTTATCAGATTAAATGGGCTGGAAAGGCCAAAAAGTGTTTTTAAAAAAATTCAAAGCTTTAACTATGGTTTTAGTTTTAATATGCCATAATGGAATTGAATCTGGAAATCATGTTATCGCACACACTATGGTCAACAAGTATAGGTTGCCTGACTTTGGTTTTAGGTAAAGAACTGACAGTCTGACATTATTCTCTTAATTCGTTTATCAAATGCAGGAATAGGTGAGCCTTAGGTATCTTCTGCTTGGGTAGGGAATTCTATTTGACAAGTGTGACAAGATCTACAGTATTTGATAATATTATCTTTAATTCAGCAAGCAAGAATGATTCAAAATCTTGTGATAAGTTTGTTCTGACTCCTAAATAACCAGCCAGGGAAGTTACATGAGTTAAACTAAGAATTTCCTGTCTATGCGGCTTGGGAACAACAATAGCTCTCTGCCCAATCAAAACCAGCAGAATACCTCCAGTACTCCATTTTCACTTAAGGACCTCTTTTGCACAAAATAGAAAGTTGATGTACCTCTGCAGCTTCAATTTCGCTAACAGCCCTCTTAAACAAACAGGAGATCTCTAGATCTTTGTCCTGCTCAATGACGAGCAATTGTCATTTGTCACTGATTAGAATTGAGAGAATGAGTGGTAAGACATCGATCAGTGTAATCAGTACCTTTGGATTGGAGCAAAAGTGACCTCATCAAAATACTGATGAATAAATGTGTCAGCTAAGGGAATAATTTCCTGATCAACTTCATTCTCAAGAGATCTTTTTGCCATAGCTCTAAGAACTGCACAAACGGGCATCAGGGATTTTCATTTTTAATAGGACTAACATTTTGATCCAAACAAGGTTTGTCAGTTTCAAGTGGAATAACAACAACCTTATCTCCAGCTAAGTCACTGACTAGCAATAAATGAATACCCTTAATGGGCAAAGAAGTCACCACTCAGACAGTAACATGTCCTGAAAGTAAGTCTGATGACAAATTAACACAAAAGAGATGATTGTTAACAAAAGCTGCAATCTACTTCTTGAATAAGAACACTTTCACTAGAAGATTTGTTAGATAAAGGCAATGTACCTGATAATAAAATACTCTAAAAAGCTCTTTTGTCCCCACAAAGTTTAATAGGGATAGGTCTGGGAGAATCATCAATAAGTGACATAGAACATTTTGACTTGAATGGTTTATAATTCTCCTTAATAAAATCAGACTGGAATTTTCTGACCCAGCAGATATTTCCGATACAGGAGTGTGACCTAGGCCTCCTAGAAACAAGAGCATTTGGAATATGTCTTTATTATGTTGCTTATTTTTTTTTAAAATAATGTTCATTTTTCTTATAAAAAGTCAATGTAGGAGGAGAGAAGGATTTTTGATGAGTCTTATCAGAAGTCTGATTTCTCTAAGTTGTGCTAGACTGAAATTTGGAAGTACTCGTATGAGACTGATGTGTTTTCTTACCAAAATCCTGCTGAGGGGAAGGCTCATTAATAATGAAACTTTGTGAGTCAAGGAATAGGCATTAACTGTATGAACAGCGGTTTTCAGAAGTGTCTACGTGGTGTTCATCAAGGTAAGTTTTAACATCACTATGCATGCAATTCTTCAGTTCTGGGACTAATATGAGTCGTCTAAGTCAAATCTTTTTAGATGCACACCACCTGCCAAATAGTTGTTCTTTTCCCTAGCAAACTAGACATGGGTTTAGATTGTTTCCTCTTTACAATTCCTAAACCTCTGTCGATATGCCTCAGTTACTAACTTGTAACTGTTTCAGATACATTCCGTAACCACATCGTAATCAGTGCTTGCTTCTACTGAACGTAAAGTATGAACTTCACCAGCTTTGCAAAGAACACTCTGTAATAATAAAGTCCAGTGCTCTCTTGGTCATTTTAAATTTTCTGCTATTTTTTTTTTTTTCAAAATGAGGAAAATATTGATTTCTTTGAAAGGTGGTACTAATAATTTTGGTAATGGGTATATAAAATCCTGAACATTTGTGAGGGAGTGCTTTCTGTTTGCCAATTCTAATTATTTAATCTAAAGTGCATTTTCTCTCTATATTTCTGTCTCTTTTGTTTCATTTGAATTTGCGTTTGCTGCTCTTCCCTTTCTCAACCACTCCGGTAGCCTAATGGTTAGAGCATCTGCCTCGGATGCGATAACTTGGGCGTTCTAACCATGGTCAAATCATACCAAAGACTTATAAAGATGGTACTACCAGCTGCCTCACTAGGTGCTCAGCATTAAGAGGTTAGTGTTAGGACTGGTCAGCCTGGTGTCAGGATAATGTGACTGGGTGGGACATCATGTTACATGTCTGTGGCATGATGCCCCAGTGCTAGACATCTCTTTAAACTGCCACACTGCAGACATCATAGCGATATGACTAAAAAATTGTTAAAGCTACGTTTTTTAAAAAATCCAAATCCAAATCTTCCCTTTCCCTTCTTTCTTGTTTTGCCTGTCTCTCTCTCTTTCCTCTATCAGATTTTCAATTTCCATCATTTCTTTCTGTTTCTTAACTACAGTTCCATTTTTTTAAAATTGTAATTCTTTTAAGTGCATTTTGGAGCCAGATAGTGACTTACTAATTAATCTCAAAGACTTTTGTCAAAAATTTCCCTTCCACCAAATGCTGGGCCAAAATAATTTTAATTTCCTGTTTTAACAAAGATGACTTCGTGTCCAAAATTGGATAGTGTTTGGCAAGCTTCAGCAACTCGTCTCTCCTTAAACACTTCATCGATTCCTCAGTCACATTGGAAACAAAACTCTCCACCCTAGATGAAATTGTGAAAGCTTGTTGGTTTCAGTATCTGAAATCAAAAGACCAGGGACTACGTAAATCCAAAATAAAAATGAATTGAAATTCCAAAAACAATTTTGATGTCTCCAAAACATTTCTGAAATTTGTATCCCGGATGAGCCTGCAATTTCTGTTACTAATCTACAGTCATGAACTGAGTAGCAAAACTCAGCAAAACCGACATATTTTGTAAAACAAATAATTTAATTCTCTAACTTAAAAAAAAAAATGAAAAATTAAGAGGAACTGACAGTATTATTAATTAAATCTAAAACAATCCTAAGGACTGTTCCAGTAAAACACATGGGACCCAGGGAAGGCAATTTTAATGTAGGGTACTTACCCATAGATGCAATTTAGAGTTTTCTTCTTATTTTAATATGTGAAATCAAAGCACCGAAGTAAATATTTTCAAAAAACTGCCTTCCCTGGGTAACATGTATGTTTAATTGGGACAGCCCTAAAATGTTTTACACATGGATTGCAGAATTTACCGATAGGGTGTTGGAACAGCTGGCAGTGGATGCTAACATCGATAACAATTTTGTTCCACATGTTATTGAGTATCTGCATCAAAGTGGTGTTACCAAACCCTTGTATGAACTGTCATATAATTTTGCTAAAGCTCAAGTAGAAACTGCTTGTTGGAACCACCTTGATCTACCACTACCAACTTGGGACAGCTTGGAATTATCGCACATACACATGAAAATGCCAAAGCGTTGACTGCAGCAACAGACGCCAAAGTGATCTGAGGTAGTTTCTACAATGGTAAAGTAGCATTCACTGATGTATCCACTCTGATTATGTTCATCAACGAATATTTTGCACAACAACTGTCTCCACCGAGAAAAAAAAACACCTGGATTGTTATTCAACAAGTATTCACTTGTTTGTGTAACATTTATTGGGCAAAGACAACCATTTGATGCACAAGGTGCAGGCATAATCTGTGATTTTCAATTAAACTGTGCCAATCCACCAGAGCCCACAATCACTGGAGATTTAAGTATTCCCAAGGCAGACTTTTTTCTACAATTGTATGGTAATTGTGCCAGTCAAAAAAAGCGACACTTTCCTCAGCTTGATGAAAAAAAATCATTTTTGTGCTGTAGAATAAATAGAACATTACATGTGCTTTGGATCGAAGATATTTGATATGTTCAAAGTTTAGAACTAATGATATGAAAGGGGTAATAAAAGAGTGTTCAGCACCTATTGCTGGTTCATGACACCTTTCATATGATAAGGTCCCAAAAATGTTTGAAAGAAACAAGCCCTATCTGGCAGTAGTTGATTTAGTTTTGGACTAAAACATTTTTAAAATGGATTCATTTAGACATGTTTTACTTCAAGATGTAAAATACTTTCATCTTCGAAAATATTCTGTTCATATCTACACCACACAACACATACAAATCTGAACCACAGAAATTTGAACGGTTCTTTCTGGGCTATTGTTCACTATAATTAACCAGGTAACCATACACTTGTGAAATTTAAAGTAAATATATTCAATGGAGCTGTAACAAGTTGTGATAGAAATGCAAATATTAATATGCTTAATTATTAACTGCACTGCAAAATCTGCCATTTTTGGCTCTGGTACTTTCTTTCCATGATTCCCTCATTTCCCATCACACTAATTGTAGAAAGAATTTTTTTTTTCAAAAATTATATTATAGAATTTCATTCAACAACTGTAATTTATTTCACTCTGTTTTTGAAATGTATTTACTGATAACAAGCAGACTTGTTACCTCAAATATGTAACACCTAATTGTCAGTTATTTACCAGAAGTCTCATATGGTGAAGCTGCATTTGGTCTCAATACCCTGAATAATAGTAAATGAGTAATAGGTGCATCTGTTGGTTCTTGTTGTTGTTTTTGGGTTTAATGCCATTTTTCAGCTCACAATAGGATATACAGGGTAGCCAGTATAACTGGTGGAGGAGGAACCCAGGGAAACCTCAGAACGAACCACCTACCCAAAAGAAAGTTGCTGGCAAGCTATCTCACATACCCACATTGGCTGAACCCAAGACTTGAACCCATGTAGACAGAAGTGAGATATTAGTGATCCGTAACAGTGAGCGCTTTAGACCACTCTGCCACCTGGATCCACTTGCTGAAGGTAGGTAGCTTGCAGATACCAAGATTTCATTTACCCTTGGGTCTGGCATGTATTTGTTCATACTTACAGGTTGCATATGCCATGTGCAGGAACAGTGATCACTAAGATCTTGTCAGGAGGTGTCAATATTAGACTACTTGGTTAGTAGTAGTTAACTGAAGAAATTCTATCCATAATTGTATCCATACTTTAAATGTCTCATATGGATATACCATTTTATCTTTAATTCTTGATATTTAACATTCTGGTAAATTGTACCATGTTTGGCTATGGAAAATAATTGGTCTGATGTAGTTTATTGTTAAGGTCTTGATGTTGAAGTAGAAAATTGATGGTATTGTGTATTTCAAATGGATATTTGCAATAATTGTATGTTTATATATTATGATTATGATTCATGATATGTATTAATGATGTTTATTCAATATATAATACACTGGCCAATTTGGTCTATTTACAGCTGGTAGTGTGGTTGGTGGCAGTATAGCTTCATAGCTGACAATAGAACAAGTTCTGTCACCGAAAAAGGGACAGAGATTAAGAATTCATTCCAAGGATGTGCATTTTGAACTGAGCAACAAGACACTGAATTGCGAATTTGGATTGTCAGGACATATGGTTATATAAACCATATTCATTTTTATAATATCATCATATGGTTATATGAACCATACTCATTTTGATAGTAAAGGCTGTTCCAGTAAAATATACATTGGAGCCAGGAAGGCACTTTTAATGTGGGTTACTCACCCATAGATGCAATTTAGAATTTCCTTACCAATTTAATCTGAACTCCGTGAAATCAAAGTACCTTGGCTTATATTATTTTCAAAAACTGCCTTCCCTCAGAACCATGTATATTTAAATGGAACAGCCCTAACATATTCACAGTATGGTGATATCATATAATTTGGTGAACGATTCTGTTTTGTTTTCTTTTAAGGTGAAAGGCAAATCATTTATTTGAGTATACATGTTTGTTTGCTGGGTTCTTTTTATTTATTACCATATTTCTTTATCCATTTCATTGTTGCATTGATATTCATGGTGAGAATCCCGAGACTCATATACTTCACAATTGTTTTTCATTTGCGTACATTGTGTTCCATGTTTTCACTTAGTCCAAATCTCTGCCCACTCATTAGCATATCAACGTCTTCAAAAATCTTAGCATTTCCTTTGTTAACATAAAATAATAATCAACATATGAACATAAACAATTCCAGGTACTTATCTGCATTATTACATACAATGAAGTCAATCATACAGTATGAATAGTTTTCATTTCAGAAACTACAAAAACACATAAAATCACTTGTTTTATGTTTACGTTCATAAAGTTTCCCTCTTTTACACCTCTCTTTTGCTTTAATACACCCATCTAATCTACAAACCCTCTTAATTCAGATGCAAGTGAGGATCCATTTTTTATTATAAAAAAAATAATAATTGGCACATGTATAAAAATCTATTCATCATACATACATACATACATACATTCATAGATGTTAATTTCCAAAACACTGTATTTCTGCACAATTCAAAATTTCACACTTGTGATCAAGTCACAGAATGAAACCAAAAAAAAAAACAAAAAAAAAATGAAAAATGACACGGCCATGCTATCAAGACCAAACTGTCTTTCATGAATGTAACATAAAAACATGGATATGTATTCATGGGTCATCATACAAGATTGCCAGCTTTGACTTTCAAAAGAGTTCGAATTCTTTGTTGTAACAAATCTCAAAGGCACATTGGCGTCCACCCATGCACAAAACTAATACTGTATACACATTACCTAACCTCAAGAATGAACCTTCTGTAAACCCAAATACCTTTGGAAGTGAAGCAGTTTTCCAAACTCGTCCTGTAATCCAGTCTTGTAGCAGAACTTTATTCAGTAAACCGCACAATAATCACTCAAACCCAAATATAAATGTGCTCTAGGCTTAAAAAAACAGCTCTGATCCTGACTACTGACATTCAAGGGGGAACCTTTGTACATATAGGCATATTACTTTATTAGAAATTAAACTGGTTTCACAGGAATTAATCTTTCGCCTTTTACTAAAGATTTCCATGGAGTTAAAATCCATAGAGAAACGTTTTGAGAAACTGCTGAATATGTGTAGTACATGCTGGCTGTTTTAAGAAGGCAGGTGCAGATGTCTTGCAACAAACTAAATAGCCTCATGGAGGAAAAATCACTCTAACTGGATTCTGCATGCAGAATTTAAATCTCTGCTCCTTCAGCCTATTATTTTCCTCTTCCGACTCTCCAAAGTCTGTAAAAAATAAACCAAAAATTTCTAAGAAATCTGTGATGTCCTCCAGATCTTTCCTGAAATAAACATAAGTTGAAAAGTTTAGGTTCTATGATAATAGTAAATCTATAATGTTGGCACATACTTCCATTATCTCAAAATATTAAATACCATATTAACAACAGTACCATGAACAAAACATTAAATGCCTGCCCTAGGTTTAATATCCTCTAGGCAGATAAGTGAAGAATTTGCACAGAAACAGATTTTCTTCTTTCAGTCAGAGTGACCTTGATCTTTGACCTTTTGATCTTGAAATTACTAGGCTTCTTCCTTACCAAAGATTCTGCATACACATCTCCCTCAATATATTGCCAACAATAGGGTCCATAAACACTGCAGCAGAAGCCATATACAAAGTTTGGGCCAGATCAGTGATGTAGAAATAAATGTAATGCTATTTTGTGGAAACCATTTATTCTTCTTTAGACAGTGACCTTGACCTTTTAGCTTTGGACCCCAAATCAATACTGAATAGCCTCTTTTCTTAACACAAGTGCAAGCGATTCACAAAGTTTGGTTGAAGTATGTCATGTATAACAAATGTAATTGTACAGAGACCATTTTTCTTTCAGTCAGTGACCTTAAACTTGTACCTTTTGACCAATAAACTCAACAAGTTTGTTCCTTACAAGGGCAACTTCCATCCAGAAAAGCTTTGGAACTGCAAATGATGAAAAACTCAAGTTATTGCAGAAACCATTTTTCTTCTTTCAATCAGTGACCTTGACCTTTGAGTACACTATTGGTAGGGTTCTTTCTTACCCAAAGTGCAGAAACCACTTTTCTTCCTTCTGTTAGTGACATTGACCTTTCACCATTTGCCCCTGAAAATGATAGGATCCTTCCTTATCCCAAGTGCAAGATATCTACATTGTGGACAACTCAAGTTATTGTGCAGAAACAAAACTGGTCACAGATGGCTGGACAACAACATAACATAATACACTCCACCTTCTGGCAGGCATATGAAAACAAGCAGGCCAAGTTAGCCTGAGATAGCTCATTAGGCTGACATCTGCCTTATGGTAAATGCAAGAGCACTTGGCCATGAAATCTGAGTCCCGAGGATGCTTTCTATAGGAAATGTGCCTAATGCTATTGATTGTATATCTTATGAAAACAACTGCCTTTCATGTTTCTCAATAAATAGAACTTCAATATCGAGCACCTCGGTATAACCTGGCCCATGGTAACGTATACCATTATACTGATTGATTTATATTTTCCTGGACAATGTACAACAGTATAAGGTAAGCAGCCAGGCTTCGCTGTCCGTACTAAGGTTTAATGGCATATCACCACAATACTGGCTATGTGGTGCCAATTTAAAAGAATAGTTTTAATAATGTTACTATAAAAAACTGCAATAGAAAAGAACTTTAGGAGGAAACAAATCTTCAAAATAAGCATAAACATGAAGCACTATATGATTAAAGTTAAAAGGTACAGACGTTAAACTTCAGTAAAGTAGTATATAAAATAACATAAGTATGAAACTTTGTATAATACAGGGTAAAATGTTACATTATCTGCATTCCTGAAGGACATCCAAGATTTCTATTAGTAACAATGTATTTTGTATGTCAATCCCAATCATTTGTATTTTATGCCAGGGTGATTTCTGTCAATGATGGTCGAATTCAGTTGAGTGGTTTTTGAGAAGTTTAAAGCTTTTCTATTTTTAGTAACTGTAGCTATGCTGATGGCAAATTGGCCTCATTTGTTTAAACTGAATGCCCATTTTGGGTCAGATTTCATAAAACTCTGTTAAGCAGTTATGAGAAGTCAACTTAATTTTTTTTCTTCTAGTTTTGGTAATGGAAGATCTACTATTTTATAATGGGTTATCATCATTTGTACAAAAACTTCAGAACGATTCCTTCATGCTTGGATTCATACTGTCAAATCTGGTTCAATTCTGAAAAGCCATATTTGGGAAGAAGTCATTTAAAGATTTTTCCATATATAGTAACTGTGGTCATATTTGAAGGTTGATTGAAGCATTATTTGGAAATATTTATTGCCCGGATGCTTTCCGTCAAATTTGGTAAATTGTTAGAAAACTTAAATGTGAAAATTCTGTGAAATGTATCTAAAACAAAAGATAAAGGTAACACTTGTAAAAACTCTTAAAACCTGATTGAAATTACTTGTATAAACCACATTCCCTTAAAATGCCCATCAATTTCTCCGATGGTACGACCTTGCATAGTTTCTTCAAGCATTTAGCATCAAAGAACTTCTGTGGAAACTGACACTGACCAGAATGTGCTCCATTGTTGCTCTTACTATAAAACCACAGACATCCAATGCAACCTTGTACAAAAATGGATCCATTATGTTCAAAGTGAATACAACAATTTAAAAAACACTTATATTGCATGGCACCTTACATAAATATATAACGTCAGATTTTTCAACTCGAGAAATTGCACTTTCACACTTATCCCTCAATTTCTTAAAGGTTCTCACATTTACAGTGACACTTTTCAGTATAATATATGGGCCATTTTAATGCAGAAGTTTTGCTTTTCATGAAGCTATCACATCTTTTCAGATCAGATGAAAGCAAATTTTGTTTATTCCCAATAGGTCAAACATTGTCAACTTTCAAATCTGTGCAGCTTTATAGCTACATTGTCATGCCAAAGCAAAGACACCAGCAGATATTCTATTAGTAGGTAATTGCATTTCTTATAGAAAATGTTGTAACTTAGATTTGAAAGAAGAATTACCTAGTGTCTTATTTTCATCAACTTTCATAAGTATTCCATTTATAAAGAATTAATCAAGGGTGCATTTCAAAGGGAAGATTTGTGACTTCTGATTGGCCAACAGAATGGAAGGTTACTACATCATCACCCCAATTAAATTATGACCAATCAACTGTTGTCTTGAAGCTATGTGCTTTATAAATTGATCAGAATGGCATGCATTGTGTGAAAGCTGGTAGGAACTGGCCAAGACATTTATAATATTTATTTTGCAGTATCCGCTGGTGTCTTCGCTTTGGCAATAAAATGTATCAGTCAAGCTGCACAGTCTTGAAAATGACACTGATCTTGCATGACCGCAACACTGACCAGGTTAAAAATCTAAATATTCTGACATTATCTGGCTATCAGATTATCGCAGGAAGACTGCAGGACGTTGCCAATGTTCCAAATTTTGTCAATTTAAAAATGTTGATCAGTGTATTTAGAGCTGTAAGTGCTTTGATAACCTGATAGTAGATATCTTCTGGTCTTGCTGAAACATCGTGGACTTGATCAAGAGAGTCTTGTAACTCTCTGGGAGTAAAAAATTTGTTGTATTCTATAACATTATATTTGAAATTTAGAGGAACCTTTTCTTTAATGATTTGTTTACATGGTAGAAGTTTTCAGAATAATTGTCTTTTGAGTTTTTTGAGCATGCATTATAGCCATGATTTTTGAAAACATTCCAATGAATGGTTTTTGAGAAGAAGCTATTTAAAACTTTGTATTGTTTTAGTAAAAGCTGCCAACCTTGATGGTGGATAGACATCATTTGTAAAATTTGCATGCCCTTTTATGCCAGGCTGATAGCTGTGCCAAATTTGGTAAAACTTTGTTGAGCAGAGGTTTGAGAAGTCATTTAAACGTTTTTCTGTTTTCAGTAATGGTGGTAATATCTGATGGGAGATTGGCATCATTTGTAAAAATCTGAAAGCCCCTGGTGCCAGGATGTCTAATTTTGGTCAAATTCTATTTATCAAATTTTTAGAAGTCACTTAAAGTTTATTAATTTTTCTTGGTGGTGGGTCATTTGATTGAAGTTGAATTCCCTTCATCCAAGGATGCTTTCCGTCAAATATATTCAACTTCTGCTGAGTGGTTTTTGAGAAGTTGTGTCAAGCTTTTTCTGCAATTAGTAATGGCTGATACACTTGAGTGTGTATCAGCATTATTTGTACAAAACTAAAAGCCTTTCATGCCAAAACTATTACACTTGTGTTGAATGGTTCTTGACAAGAAGTCACTTAAAAGTTTCTATTTTTATATTATTTAAAACAGACCCATATTGGATTTTATTCTCAGTACAATCTGCACAAAATTGAAAACCCATTTAGCCTGGATGATTTCTGTCAAATTGATCAAATTCCACTGAACAGTTTTGAGATATCATTTAAAACTCATCATGCCAGGAAGCATTTTGTCAAAATTTGGTCACATTCTGTTCGCAGTTTTTAATACGTCATTTTATAGGCTTTTCTATTTTTACCAAAGGTGGCCGTATTTGATGTGGATCAATATTATCTGAAACAAAGGTGAAAGTCCATTTGTCAGAATAGTTTCTGTCAAATTTGGTCAAAATCTGTTGAGCAGTTGTTGAGAAGCCATTTAAAGCTTCCTCTAATTTCAGTAATGGCAGCCAAACTTTAATCATATGTAAAACCTGAAAGTCCCTTATATCAGGATGGTTTCTGTTATACTTTGTACAGTTCTATTCAGCAGTTTTGGAGAAAATTTCATTGAAAGCTTTTTCGATTTTTAGTTGATTGTAAATTAACGGTATCTTCATTTGTAAAAAGCCTTATCTGTGCAAAACTGAGGCTGCCGTTCATTTTTAGATGCTTTCTGTCAAATTTGATCAAATTCTCTTCAATGTTTCTTGAGAAGAGGTCATTTAATGGATTTTACACTTTTTGTAACAGTGGTTATATCTGATCATGGATTATCATCATCTGTGTAAAGTTGAAACCCCAATGACAATGTGCTTTCTGTCAAATATGATCAAATTCTGCCAAGCAGTTTTAGTTCACCAAGTAAGCTTATAGCCATGGATCTGTTGTATGTCTATCAACTGTGCTTGTTATCAATCTAGAGTCCATATTTCTGATCAAATTTTAATCAAAATTTGAATATTTGTTTATATCATCAAGATCTCACACAAATTTGATAATAAGCAAGATTTGTGCATATTAACAAAGGAACCATCCATCTAATTGGCTGAGCTTATTACCACCATTTTAGTCATAATTCTAATCTGATTTTATTAAAATTGAAATGTGTATTCTGATTTTGTATTTTTATCTCCTATGGGAATATTAGATATAATAAATTAATTTTTTAAGCATTATACAACTGATTAAACTGGTTGCTTGAACAGATAATAACTTAGAATTACGGCAGCCATCCTAACACACAACAACAGTTGTAGTCAGAAGCTTCAATACTTTCAAATACCATACAGAAATATACTTGTACATAGGTACTCTATGGAGTTATCTCCCTTCCTCCATACAATCAATATTTATGTTGGGTTTTTTTTTCTTTTTTAACATGCTGTGCCTGGAAAGCTGATTTGTGTGCAGTTTTTAGCATGATTCAGTTGATTTAGTATGGGGTATTTTTCTTTAATTTGGCTGATGCTTGCTTGTTAACACCAACAGCCTTGCTTCAATAACAACTTGAAGTGGTAAGCTATTGTTATTGTGGGGTTTTTGTATTCGTTTATTCTTCTATCATGAAATAATGCAAACAGAAAAATACCCAGTAATAGGTATGCTACTTCAGTATTTTTGTCTTTTGTGTAAATATCAGTTGTAATATATAAATGAAGTTTTTAAATCATTGTGCAGTTAATCAAATTGGTTGCTTAAACAGATAACTCATAAAAATTGTGGCATTTTTCATAACATACTGCAACAGTCTCAAGCATAATCTGCCTATGTTTGCTTGGCATGTGAGGATTCGTCTTGTATGGTATAAGGTTTGTATATCAGTAATATATAAATGAATGTTCTCAGTAAAGAATATACTTTATTCCAAGACCAATTAAAAATTTAATATTGTTAAATATCATAAACAGGAATATACTTGTACAGAGGTACTGTAAGTAGTTAGCTCCTTGTTTTGTTTTGTTTTTTCATCATGCTGTACCATATGACTAGGCAGCCATTAAGAATTACTTATGATTAATATTATACCAAAATGGTTTACCCTTTAATTGCTTTGATTTTTTAGGGAGAAGACATTGACAAATTGTAAACTGGAAGGATGGGTATAAGTTCAGCTTCTTATTCTTTGATATAGGCTTTAGAATTTGTAGGCTTATCATATAGGCTTATCATTTTACTAATTTGATATTTATACATAAATTTGTGCACATGGTCTTTTGACATTATACAGTTATCTAGTACTGATCTACAACTTTCCCTTATCTTGTGTAATAGAATCTCTGCACAATTAGAGCCAGCATTGGTCCGGAACAGCCACAATCAAAATGTTTTCTTGAAGTAGCTGAATGGAACGTATTCTGATTTGTACAATAAACTGTCATTGACTAGGGAACACTAAAAAGAGACGTTTTCAATTTTTGGAAAGCAAAAAAAAAAACAAATGTCCATATATTTTTTAAAAAGATAAACAATGCCTTCTGCAACCCTCAAAATTGACTTTCACTTTCTCTCAATGTTGTGAACTGAACCAACAATTTCGTTAATAAAAAATAATGTGCTAATATTTTAATATACATGTAGTTAAGAACATCTTCACCAGCAATGAGACTTTAATGTTGACATGTTTCTGACAGACAAGCTTATGAAAATAACCATGTTACGAAGATAATCTTATCACACATTCATTTTCAAATAGCAGCTACATATGAAACTTCTTAGTCCAATATATAGTATTGTTTATATAGTTGGGGATTGGGGGGGGGATAAATTGCAGGTTTAGTAAAAACAGTACATGTCTTTTGCAGTCATAACAACAGTCTTACATTGCTGCTCTCTCCCTTTCTTGTAAAGGAAATTGATACACTATTACATTTGATATTTAGTTGATAAAAATCATAAATTCATGAAATTCTATTCTTCATGATGCTGAGACAGTGTAGACATACTTGTTCTGCCCCTAATCTTTAATTCTTGTATTTTGCAATTCATTCCTTTCTTTTCTGTTATTCTCAGGATAAATTTCATATTATTCTCCAACTATGGTAAATTTAAAGTAATGAACATTTACTTGTAGCTGTAATTTAAGTGTCCTGCAGCAGTTTTTCCAATAACTAGCATGTGTGGATTTTGCCAGCATTTGCTTGTAACGATTGTATTAATTTTTGTGGCAAATATTCACATTTTAACAATCAAAGAACTGCATTTAATTCTCTTAAATTTTTTTCGTGATAAAGAAATTGTCTTTTGTTTCATTAATGTAGAATTTTGAATGATTTGTTTTTAAAACCCCCTGAAATTTAAATGATTTATGCAATATGTAGTATTTATATAGTTCAAATGTAATTGGCATTACGTTAATGTCTTCTAAAATTTTAATTTTTAAAAAACCTTGTTCATTAATTTATGAAAGGAATGCTCTCTCTCCACCCCAACTGCAGTGCATGAAGAAAAGAAAAAGTGTCAAAGCTGTACTATATTATCATAGTCACAGGTTTCATAAGAAGTGAGATCAACTGTTATCTGTGAAAGGTCAGAATCATTTAGGCCACTGGTTTTGAGAAATCATTTAAAGCTTTTTGTGGTTTTAGTAATGGGGGCCATATAAGATGGCGGAGAAAACTTAAAATTGAAAGTTCTTCATTCCAGGATGCTTCCTATCCAATTCAGACAAATTCTTTCGAATGTTTCTTGAGAAAAAATAATTCAAAGACTTTTACATTTTTGTGCAACAGTGTAACATATGTGATGGCAGGTCAGCTTAATTTCTACACATATGAATGTCCTTCTTACCTGGATGCTCTTTGCCAAATTTGGTCATAATTTGTCCTGTGGTTCTTGAGAAAATAGCAATGTTTGACATACTGATGATAGACAAGATGCAAAAGATGCATGAGCATTCCACAAACTCACTTTGGCTTTGGGTCTGGTGTTAAAAATGCAACTGCTGAAGGTTATTACATAAATAAAAGATACAGGGATTGGAATGTACTTTTTTAAATATCCAATGAACTTTAACTGAGAATATCCAAATGCATGCAAAAGATAATGGAATTAAAGTGATAATATTTTATATGATTTCAAACCCATTTATGCTCTTTAAACTGGAAAAGTGTTAAACTTAATAAATTAACAACAAAACTTAATGTTTTGGGTTAGGTATGAAATTTTACTTTCATAACAGAACAATAGTTATAAATTTTTTATTGCAGATCTCTTGGAAACAGAAATAATTTTCTGCGAGTCGTTGTGCAGCTGATACTCTTTTTATTATTTTCATTTACAGTCAATAAAATCAAGTTTTTACATACTTTCCATTAACAATCAAAAACATTTTTATGCAGGATATCCAACAGACAGAAATATCTGCCTCAGCTTATTGCATATGAACATTTGAACATAAAATTTCCTAAGAAATACATGTTACACACATTTCGTCAACCATGTAAAAGATGTCTTTGTTTTGTACATATTAAAGAAATGCTGACAATACACAGAGACGTTCAAGGCATATATTTGTGTTTCTTATAATACAAAAGATATGCGTCTTATGGATGGCTCATTCCACAATAGCACTACGATGTACTATAATGCTACATAAAACTTTAAAACTACATCATAAAATCTTAAAATGAAATCTAAACACTGACAATGCATATGTTCATTTACTATATATACCTCTCCCTCGATAACTCGCGCACATCGGAGTCCAAAAACACAGACCGCACTATAAGAGAGGGCACGAGTTACCGAGGGACTTCCAAAAAAGACATCCAGAAAACCGCGGGGTGGGGGTGGGTTGGGGGAACTGGACTGTTTAACGGCTGAATCCTCGTTTTATAATCGAGTAGAGAAAAATTGTTAATAAAGCGCTTTTTCTGATGAAGTTGTTCATTATTATCTATATATCACATTTATTTTCAGAATGTCCAACATCTGAAAGATCGATAACATGGTTGCAACTGGTTTCAACAACCAAAGACGATACACGAAAACATTATTGTATTACGTCACTGCTTTTTGTTTTGTTGATTAGACTGGTTCCCGGAGTGATTTGTAATAGTGTTTTCGGAAAGTAGGAGTCCACGAGCAGGGAACCAGACTAACTATTGATACACTACCAAACAAGATTCCTTTTTATCAAAAACACGCAACATTTATTTCGTGAAACAGTCGTCTACGTTGAAGCTCAATTTTTGTATTTTTCAATTAGTAAAATATTGATGCCGCGATTTCATTGCAAAAGTAATAGTGAAACTTCTTATCATCCTTGAGGATATCTCTACGTATAAATTCAGGAATTCTCTGAAACTCGTTTTTCCCACAATGGTCCATATCTGTGAAACAAAGCTCTTTATTTTACGAAGTACTCATTTCGTTTGATTGCCTTGCTATCTTTAATCACATTTATGACTGAGTAGGTTAATTTAAGGTAGTTTAATTAGATATGTACACAATAAAAATGTATCACAGTGTTTAATCAACTGAAGTGAGTTACCCGACATACGACCGGTGCCACTGGTTCTTAAGCATGTAGGATTTGTATGCCTTTTGACTTTATTTTTTATTCCACTTGCTTTATTTGATTCAAAAGACGTAATTACCGTGATAATAGAAATGGAGGCCCGATTTTTATTTCATGCAACAATACAACAAATGCTTCCGCTAATCCTATATCAAAACATAGTGGGCACTTAATTAGGTTCTCAGCGAAACTCTCACAGTAGATTGACACATTTTACGTTTAATTACAAGAGGACACGTTGCATTTATGATGATACACTTAAAAGGAACTAAAAGATAGAAGTAGAACACAAATTTCAATTGATGGAAAAAAACTATTTAATTGGTATTTATTTATTAAAGTACTGCCTCCACTTGGCGTAGTGACATTTTCATTGACCGAAATGTCCTTGAATATTGTTAATTGCGGTTTACTAAGAATGTCGTTTGAAAAGAAAATGTAACAAATTATATGACTTTTATTAAAAGTCGATATTTCATAATGTTGATTAAAATTTCCAGGTCCTATCTACCGTTTTCGACGATAAAAGGAGCCATATATCAAGTTTCCGTCACCAACTTTGATCGCGATTTTCTTCAAGTTCAACAAATAGGGATCATTTTTTGGTATTTTCTGGTTTAAAGAATGGGATCCACACCTGACCCCGCGTTATAAGCGGGTTCGCGAGTTATAAGGGCGCGAGTTATCGATGGAGTGGTGTAAGTGGCATATTCCGCTAATGCAGGCAAAACAAAAACTAAAGTTGGTGACTAATCAATTAAATGGGACCATATTATTTTGGTAAATCGAATTTTCTAAACAGTCTGCACATGAATAAATTGCACATAATCTGTCCGAACATTTATCGTATGAATTACCTTTATTTTCCATCTTGTCCGAGTCAGAGGAGTGAAATACTACATCTTCGTTGGCTTTGGCATTGGCCTCTGACCACCCTGACCAATCTCCATCAGCTTCACTGGGTTCCTTCAGCCACAATGGGTCTGTGCTGTCCCTATTAGGACACCTCATGAATTTCAACTGAGACGTCTTCTCAAAATTCTGGCACTGCTGGTAGGTGAATGCATAAAGATTAAAGAGGTTTTTGATTAGGAGTTTCTTTGTATAAAATATGAGTATATAGTAATTAGCCATCTAAACCAAAGTGTCTCCTCAAGTATTTTTGCCATATAACATTACCCATCAAAATCATACCATTTTCCTTGCCTGATACAAATGAGTTTGATCAGAATTTCAAACACCACTACACACAAATTCAGACCTCAAACTTTGAATAATTTCAAGTTCTCTCTTTATATATCATTGTGAAACTCCGACATATCATTAAATTAAATTAATAATGAGGCAATTGGAGGAGTTGGAAAGCAGAAGGAGGCATTGTTGGTCAGAGCATTATCAGGAGCAACAGCTACCATTAGCATAGATGGAGTTCACGAGCCAAACTAGCAGTGGGAAAATCCAGTGGTATTGGTGACACAACTGGGAAATAGTTGCAGAACAATATGTATGCATGGGCACACGCACACACACATACATGAAAGAACAAGGCCCACATTTATACACACAAACACACACAGGATGCCACTTCCCTCCTCTTTAACAAAATAATATAAAACTAAATACAATCAAGTCCCGTCAAAGGGACTGACACTCTACTGGCTGAAAAGAATTTCCAAGAATCCAGGATCATTTTAACTGCTGAGTGTTAAAACCATCTCTGATATTCTTGAGCAATATCAAGTTTTTCCAATTGTTTTTTGTGGTGCCCATACTGAATGCAATCAGAAACCATAATGATTTAGGACCAACAAGAGATTATTCGCAGTCTTTTGGTAAAACATCTCAATATGACCATTGATTCTGAGGGAATACTGTAGTCATAGTGACCTAAACAAATGACCTTTGACCCCAAGACTGGTTTCTTCCATATCCCAAGTGCAACTTATGCACAAAGTACCCGAAAAATAACTATAAACATGTAGTACAAAATAAAGATAAAAGGAATTGATGTTCAAATTCTGTAAAAAGCTGTATAAAATAAGAAATAAAGGTCAAGAAAGGGTAAAATCCTTCCTAGAGGGTCAAAATTTGTTAAACTGCAGTCCCTACAAAAGTCCAACATTTTCTCTATTTGGTACATCATCATAAAAAAATTTTCACATCAAAGCTTTTGTCTTATAGAATGAAAGTCGATACACTTGAAAAGAAATGTGACCATGGCTGGGTTTGCACTATTGTGGAGTTTTACCATTCAGGAGGTATCCATGGGGCAGGTACATGTATATTGAAGGTTAGTGTTTTCATTAAGGACACACTTGACATCATATGTACTTTTCAAATGAAAATTATATGTCAGGATGACTTCATATTGGATATCAGATCAGTACCATTTTAATTTAGGACCAACAAAACATTGTAAGAAGTCTTTTAGTGAAAACCCCATGCTGTTATGACCATTCTAAAGAAGAAGTAATAACAAGATTTTAAGGCTAGCTGCTGTCACAGCCATACTAGACATCAGATCAGCACCATTTTCATTTAAAACCAACTGGACATCATGAACAGTCATTTTTATGAAAACTCCATGACAATATGAATTTCCATTGAGTTGTGATAACAAGATTTTCAAGATGGCTGCCATGATGGCCATATGGACGTCACATCAGACCAACGATTATCAAGATGGCCAAGGTAGCAGCCATACTGGATGTCTGAGTGGCAACATTTTCATTTAGGACCAACCAGATATCATAAGGAGTCTTTTAGTGAAAACCCCATTTGATATGACCATACATGTAGAGTAATGATAGGATGGTTTTCAAGACGGATACTGTGGCCATTTTCATTTAGGACCAACCAGACCATTCGATGAATGTGTGTGTTTAGGCACATTCAGGAGGTTATTATGTGTTACTTTGTGTCTATCTGTATTGAGTTTAGATACAATGCTGTGTCACACAATGAATAAGCTACATCAGGTTCTGATTGGTGGTTACTGTTTTAGCCTGGACTTGAGCAAACAATAACCACCAGTCAGAATTGAATGTAACATATTTCACTGTGTGAGACATCTTGACCAGTTAAAATAATTATCATGGAATTGGAGGGAGGTGGCAGATTCCCAACCACACGAGTTACCTTGAGTTAATTTGTGAAAAGCAAGTAGGTGTTGTCAGTAGTATTTTTTAAAAATCCGACAGAAATGAGAAAGGAGTGCATACTCAAGCAACGACTGTCTCTTATAAATTCTCAACTTGAGGAAAAAACAGCAAACAATAATTATTCACAACAGCTGAAGACTAAAGTAACTTAGATACGGTAAGTAGTCATTTTGTATTGATTCTTCGTCTCTTGATATGGGTATCGACATGGAAAAAGTATCAATGCGTCAATTAATTGTTTTGCCCCTACTAAATACAGATGGTTCGTATTGCGTGCATTTTCATAAATTATATGCTGAAGGATAGCAGAGATTTTAGCTCATAATATACTCTGCTTGCAAGCTGATGAAACTTGGGTATGGATGGTTGACAACTGCACTCCTATCTCTAATGTTGAACAGTTTTCTGTTTCCCAAATACATTGAAACAAATGCTTTTTTTCCAGAGCAACAAACGTGATTAGCCTTTGAGCAACAAATTCTTTAATTCAGGTTATTCTTATACATGTATGGGCAAAGGGTTTTTATGGTGAGAAAAAGATAAACATGTAGTGTAATTATATTGGATATGACTGGATGAATTCAATAAACAGAATAAACTGTTACCATTATCAGGTTTCATATAATCAACAAAAGTGTGGAGGAGTAAATGGGAAAACATCAAACATCATGGATAGTAAAAAGATAAGTTTTGTAAGAGTTTTAAAATCAGTGAAAATCTTGGGAAAGGGGTCATGATCTTACTAAATTGCTGGATCTGGAGGAGGAAATTGGAAAATATATCAAACGTGAACAGTTGAAAAGATATTAATTGTGGTAGTTTGAAAATCAGTGAAAATATTGGGAAAGGGATTGTGATCCTGCTAAAATGATGGGTCAGCATTTACTGGTAGTTACTCGGTTGGTCTATAGGGCCTGCCCCCCAAAGATAATGGTTAGCCATTAGATTCTGTATGCTAGGGAAGTTGGCGTTGGTATGATTATTGTATATATTGTCATATATATATATATATATATATATATATATATATATATATATATATATAGAGAGAGAGAGAGAGAGAGAG
>JAECUM010001339.1:0-162116 GCA_016617855.1 Megalonaias nervosa
AGGAATCTTTCTCCACATCCGAATGAAGCCTAAGGTACTGATAAGTGTCACAGCAAATACAAACGCCATAAAAAAATTTGAGCGTTAAATGTAAAACTGCAAGATAATGTGTTCATAATGCTTACTCATTTTAGTATAAAATTTACATCAGGTACCCATATTAAAAATGGTTGTTTTCATTGCAGCATGTTCTAATCTAACAACAAGTAGGCCCATTAGGCATTGGTTATTTATAACTAATGCATGCCAGTTATTAAGTGATGTTGAACTACAGTGCTTGTGAAGGGTAGAAAATGCATTCATGGGGTGAATCTGCAACTGCTTGGCCCAAGAATGAATACATAGTAAAGTTTTACTCTGCCCAGCCAATTTTGACCTGGTCAGGACGAGTAGACAAGTGGTTTTCCAGAGCCCTGATGGAGCAACGATCATTGATCCCATCCACCTGGGAGGGAAAAAAGATAACAGGATTAGCCTGTTACACCATGTAAGTGGTTATAGGATGATGAAAACCCTTTTTTAACATCTTCCTCCCTCCCCAGAGATGAATATCAGGAAGGGCAATCCATCAGGGGCTGAGGACACATTTTTCTCTCACATCTGGTGGGCTTTCTGGGGCCCACTACTGTTCAGATGTTTTGCTACTCCCATACTTGGTACAGATTTATTTTCCTGGGGCTAAGAGACCATCAGAAAGCAGAAGGGGTGGTCTGTCCACACTTCTTAGCTTTAGCTGCTGGTTCCCACCTCTTGTTATCATGTTTTTTAACCTGCTTCACCCCTTAGGCTCCCCCCCCCCCGTTCCTCCACTTGGACTTGTGTTCTCAGTTGGAGATAATTGTTTGCCTTGGACTGGTCTCTCAGTGAAAATCTTTAAAAGCACTAGAGCTAAATGCTCAGACCCTCTTGGGCTATAGCTTCTCATGTCTCCTTCAGTCTGGTGGAAGAAAAACCATCATCTCCAGCACCTCTTCAGTGCATGCTAGAGGCTGTGGCAAATATGTTGAGGCATACTCTAACAAAGTCCATGGTACACACTGCAGAGCTTCTCCACTTCCACAGAGATACCATCTTAGAAACTTCCAAGGTATTGCTGGACCACAGCAAGAACCTTTTGAGGGCTGCACTACTAGATGCAGAGATGCTTTACAGTGGTCTTATTTGCTCTATAGCATCACAAAATTTGAGGGACCAGTGACATCATTTCTTGACCATGATGAAACCAACCAAGAAGTGCACCCACCCTAATCAACCAGGCAGGGTCAACATCAATGGCCACACAAGCAGTTGAAACTCCCTCCCATCCAAGTTTACTATGTGGGGCAGTTGTCCCAATAGGTTCCTCAATAGCCCTCCTTTTAGAGCCTTCATCAGACATGATGTATTATGTGCGAGTCCTTTCCACCTTAAAGGAGGGTTTCCAACTGCATCTTTGGAAACCTATTCCCTTATCACAGACCCCTGTCTTGTTTCACCAGTCCAGCCTGGGCTACAGGATGCATACTTTCACATCCCCATCTTCCTGCATCACAAGAAATGCCTCCAATTTTGTCGGTATTTTTCCATTTTCAGGCTCATCCATTGTGCTTCACCTCTGCCTTTGAAGACTTTGCCAAGGTTATTGTAGTCATATCAACCCACTTGGGATATTTATGGGTTCATTGTTCTCCATTATTTCGATGACTAATTGATGCACAGTGCCCTCAAAGATACTCTCCTAAAGGTCCCATCTCTCTGTTGGTTGATGGTGACACATCTGCTCATCTGCATGTTAGCCCCAACCTTGAGAAGTCAGATCTCATACCTTTTCAGGAATTTGTGTACAAGTGGATGAATTCCTCTCCAATCAAGGAAGATTATAAGTTCCACCAGACAGGATAGCTAAGATTCTATCCCTCTTAAGGGTCTTATTGCCAGATTTCATTGTCAGCTTTCCTTTACCTCATTTCAGATTACTCTGGTATCTGATTTCCATCATAACCCAAGTTGGTAGCTTCATTGGGACTATTTAAGGACTAGAGTCCCATTTCACTGTCTTGGACCCAACTCCTTTCTGTATGCATCAGATTTAGGATGGGGTGCTTAAATGGAATCAGACATTAACATAGAAATGCAGGCAGTGGATTATCTTATGTAATTGGTGCAGTAAGAAGCATGTTGATCCTATATATCCCCATTGAACTGCAGGGCAGATTTTCTTCTCTTCCTTTCCAAGACAAGAGAATCTTAGAATCTTCATTATCTATGATTGAGAGCTGTATGGCAGCCATTTTTAATACTGTATTTCATGTAATTTTTTTGTACACGAAAAAATAATTATTAATTTCAGTGTACGAAAAATTATATATAAAATAAATGATTGTCATTTTGTGGTACTGACCATTTACGAAAAATAAAGGGATCATACCTGAACAAGTTCTGCAGAACACATGCTACTCAACAACCCAACGGTACAAACATACAAAATAAACGTGTTTTTTCTGTCTCATTCTGCTCTCAACTCAGGAATCCAGTTACTATAAAAAATAAAAGTACTTAAAAAAAAAAGATTTTTGTTATGAGAGAGAGAGAGAGGATAATGTCTCAGTGTGCAAGCTCATCTGCATTTAGAGCATGCTTCTTTGTAGCTGTTATGTTGTGTAATGTTGGCAAAATGATTAAGATGGCCTGAACATGTATGGGCATTTATTGGTATATTGTACGCAGCGAATAGACCAACAAGTAGGTCTCTGCTTTTTTTTCTGTCTGCTGTCAGAAAAAAAAATGCAGAGACCTACTTGTAGGTCTGCGCAATGATCTGAGTCCATGTTGTCAAGAAACTAAGTGCAACTTGTATTCTTACAGCAACAACCTCCTTTTCAAACTACAATAAAAAATATAAAGAACTTAAAAACATGTTTTAGTTAATGCGCACGAGCGTGTGTGTGTATGTGTGTGAGAGAGAAATTTTGTCACTGTACAAGACCGTATTTATTCAGGGCATTTTTTAATTGTAGTTTTTGCAAAGAGAAAAAAGACGATTTCCAGTTACCTGACAATTGTAGTAATCCTCATGTGTTAGGACACAACAATATTCCATTATCAATAAACACCTCTAAATCAACAATTCATTCTTGTTTTAATTATGATATACATTGTTACAGTAACCACATGGCTATGCACTGTTATGGTTATTCCAGTTGAAACCAGATAGAGGGCAAGATTTGAAATACCTATACATGTTCAGGTCAAATCAACGAGGCTGCGAGTAGACAAATGAGGCTGTCTTTAGGGAAATGAAAATATGTCAATGTGCTATCGAGGCCCTTGTCCATACAGCAGATGTTGTAAAGACCAGCGATCGTACATTACTTGTTATTCAAACTCGCCAATAAAGATAACAATAGAGGGGGATATAGTAGAATAGATTCATAACAAAATGTTTATTATATCCAAGTCAAAACAGTACAAGCACTTAAAAGATTGTGTATGTATGAATCAATTTAACGGAGTCTGTGACTTTAAAAATGACGATAGAAAATGACAAGGTTTATATAATTTATTTGTGTATGACTATAATGAAACAATAAGACTAGTTCATCATTGGTCTGTGGTCTTCAGTTTAGCATGTACTCAGATATAATTTTGTTGGATAAGAAAACATCACAAGGCTTCCGAACTCATTTTAAAATGCATGTAGTGTTTTGTTACAGTGACCGACTTAATAAGAACTAATTAACGATAATTAAAAATTATGTTCTGCGAAGGCCTTTGTCCAGTTAATAACACCAATAGAGATTGTAATGACAATATGAGAGCTTATGCATCAATCACTGTATTTTCTCAACAACAATTCATTATTAATTTTTGTAAAAACAAAACGACTATATGGTATCTTCAGTCTTGTTTGCAAACATAAATCTTCTTGGTAGAAATGTTATATCCAATAATTTAAAGAATTTTTTGAAAAGTATAAAGTGATATGTACAAAAAAATATGATACATTTAAATAATTATTAGTTTGATAACTAGATTGTGTACGAAAATTTAAAGTGTACAAAAAAATACATGCAATACGGTACTCCTAGATAACCTATGGGTTCTGCCATTGGAACAGATACGCACATTTAAGATCTTATCTGGTATTTTGAGCTCAAAGACTGGTTCCTCACTCTTTAATTCCCAGATCAAACATCTTATGGTTTGTGCAGGCATTACCTAAACCATCTTATGAAACCTCATTTGAGAACTTTACCCTTAAGACAGTCTTCCTGATCTTCTTAGTGTCAGCAAGGAGAAGGAGTGAAATCATCTTGCCAATCCTTCTGGCCAGTAATCAGCTACCTTCAATAGCTCTTTTCCTTTTGAGACTCGCAGCCGGAGTCATATCTGTGCTGGCAATGATCAAGATAGGCTCCTTTGCCCAGTTGGGGCATTAAGGTTTTATTTCACTTCCTTTTGGTTTCCTCAAATAGTTTGGCAGCCACCATTTCCAGGTGGATTGCCCTCACTATCAAGAAAGATTATCAGTCACTCACCAAGAGGGACCTTTCTTTCATGAGAATTAAAGCCCATGAGGTTAGGGCTATTGCTGCATCATGGGCCTCCTTGAATCATTTCTTATCAGACAATGTCATTCGAACATTGCTTTTGGAGATTACTCTGCCTTTTCAATCTTTTACCTTTGTTCATTGGCACACCAAAGTGAAGGCATCTATTCATCAGGGCCATTTGTGACAGTAAAACATGGGGCAAAGTCAGTTACTACCTTACAGTAGGAAACGCTTGTACAGTTATGGTAATTGAATTTTTCTTATACCTGTTGTTGCTTGAGAGACCATCAGCCTCCATTCTAACTGGTAAATTGAACAAAGCAGTAGTAGCAGGTAATGTATTACTGCTAATAAAATGTATTCTTTTGTGGGTGGCTAAAACAAATTTTGATTAAGTAATAATTAGCTGATACTGTTGCAATGATTCAATTCTCCCACCTCAATATGATGTCTGGTAGTCTTGGTCCAAGTCAAAAGAGGAAGATATTCCCTATGTTGGCTATGACTAGGGAATCAGATTGGGATCATGTTCTTTTCATTTCATGGCCTCAATTTCTTATTGGAGGAGGGAATAATTAGTTTGGACTGGGGACATAGCATCCTGGAAAAGGTGGACAATGCAATATTAGCAGGTAAGAATTACATAATTAAAATTAGTTCCCTCTGCCCCCCCCTCCTGAAAGTGTAACCTCATTTTCATTGTTTCATTAGAGACTATCCTGTCTTTTCTTGTACAGTATCTGTTTTTTTATTCATACACATGCATTTCTCGTGGTATTATTACAGTAAAGTATCTATAATGCGATATTATGGTAATTAGTTTTTGTGGTTTCTAAACAAGAAGAGAGAAAGAAACATTTTTCCTGGTTCTCATTCTGATAGATGTGCTTCTGGCACAGTTATGGCAAAGACATTTTGCATAGAGTATTTTAATTTGTGGTTCATGGCTTACTGCAAAAGCCAGGACAATGGGCATACCATGAGCAATTGTCCGTTCACAGTATATGATTAATTATTACAGGTTTATATCAGGATTAGAGATGAAGAATGGAATGTGTACAGGAGATACAAACAATTTGATGAACTACACAGAAGGATGAAGAAAGACTACCCATTTACAAGTACATTTGAATTTCCACCAAAAAAAAAGATTGGGAAAAAGGTACTTGGTGTTTTGTAATTCCTTTTGAAAATTCTAATGATCATGATTATCATATGTAGGATGTTTAATATACTTGTTGCATGTAGCTCTTAGTAAGTGACACATCAAATATGGAATCGAAAATGTGAGATTGGTTTGCAGATTGTGTAATTTTCTCCATCATATACAATCCCCTATAACATTAATGTTAGGAAGTAAACTCCACTACCTCTAGAATCCAGCGATCCCAAAAGGACAAAAGGTAGTCTTTCCTATCAATGTGCTGTAAAGACAAATAGTCAGAGGGAAGATACGCTTACCTACTACCTCTCCTTTCCACCACTAGGTGACTACCCATAAAACTGGTTGTTTACCAGTTTAAGCTTTCACTGCAGTATGATCAACAGCTTCAGTGGATAGTTTTGCATAGTTTTCAAAGTTCGGAACTGCTAAGTCAGTTACTCACACATGGTATTGGCGCCATATGTGCAGACTGTATTTGATACTGCAGGCATTGGTGAAATTGATGTTTTATAGTGCTGTCATTTGTTTATTTGTTTAAATTTTGGGATATTTTTTCTCCCTTTTTTGTCATTGAAATTTCTTTTCAGAAGGCAAAGTTCAAGGTCAGCAAGGATAATAGCGTCACTCACCACACTTGTAAACACCTAACAGAAAAATTCTAAGGTGAGAGATGGAAAAACAGAATCAAAATAATCCAAGTGTCAGGTCTTAAGACTTCAAGGAAATTATCTTCTGATCTGTGTATTGTGGGGGACATGCCAATATCATCACCCCCTTCAAAGATTCTTCATAGAAGACAATAAGGTGCCATAATATCCGAGAGGCTACATATTGATAACTTGGTGGTGCCAGATTCGCCCATGCTGCACACTCAAGAGCTGACAGTGCATTTGCTTTTGTTGGGGGACACACATGCACTCATATTCATACCTCAGGGCCTGTTTCTTGGACCCTTCTCATACTGCTCTGGATTTACTGGGAGATCATTCTCCCAATGTTTGGCCATGTTGCATACCTGCCAGCTCCCCATTTATTCCTTGAACCCTATGGGGACTAGAATAACTGGTCCATCTATTTTTTTGCAGCCTGCCAACCAGTGAACCAGCCTTCCAACTTTTCCTTCTGGCCTTCCTTAAAACCTTTCGTTTCTACTTTCCACTCTGGCAGACTATACTTTGTCAGTTACCCTGCCTTCAGTCAGCAGACCTGATGTTATTGGAATACTCTGAATGACTTCATTTTTTTGGATATTATATTTTGTTAATAAATGCATATTTGTGGGTACTTCGTTTTGTGGATTTGTCATTTAAGAAAATAATTTCAGAAGATTAAATATTGAGTAATGATGCATACATCTGTATAAATGATTACAAAAATTCAGTTCTACACATTTTGGAGCAAATAGGTCTGATCCCTTCAGCAGTAATTAAATGGGTTAATTATAGTATTTATCGCTAACATCAGGTATAATTGCAGTAATCAAAGAAAAGGGTGATATCCTTTACTTTGAACTGAGAAGCAGAATTACATTGCTATAATCTATAGTTATTAGGTTTTTCAGTGTTTTTAAAAACAGCTGTCTGCAATTAAAAATTAAGGTGTTACAACAAAGCCAGTGACATTTAACATCTTTTCGTGAAACAGTCTTTGCCATATAGAAACTAATGTAAAACTGAGTTTCACATTCACAGCTCATATCACATTGTCACCGACAAAGTGGTTAAAGAGTTGAAAACTTGAAAAAAAATCAACTACATTAGTGGGCCTTCCTGATCTTCAAGAGTCCTTTGAATGGAGAAAAGCTCTTTCTTAGAAAACCGCAAATGATGGTGTTGAAACTCTCATGAAATACCAGGCTTCCTGTAAGTGGAATAAAGGCAAATACAGCTCATATGAGGAAGAAACAAAGGCTAAGGCTAAAATTGAAAGATACTCGATCATAAATTGAGTTGCAAAAGCAACAAGAATGTTCAACACTGGGCTCAGGAAGGAAGTAAGCGAAACAGTTGTCAACAGTATGTATGATCATTTCATTAAACTCAAGAAAGCTGGAACAGAAGACATTACAGGCTTGCCCAAATCACACTGTGGGACCCTTTGTTACTCAGTGACCTTGACCTTGTCACCCAACTCAAATCTTAATTTTATCACTGGTTTTTGACAGAGGTGATTGCTTAGTTAAATGAACAGGTGGACAGTGGAGATGTACTCTCAGATAAAGTCTCCATCAACCAGGAAAGATATCTCTTTCAACTAATTAATCCCTGCCAGGACAGGTTTCTTCTTCCTGCTTCTTTCTTGTCTGGTGAGTCATTCATAGAAAGGAGTTTTAACTTTCAGTCATGGAAAGACTATCACAAGCAAGAAGGCCCTCCACTTTTGAAGGTGGTGAGTTTTCAGCGACCAGTGCAAAAACAACAACACCACTTTGAATGCTTTTGATCCATTAGTTGGCTAACTTTTTCTCTAACTTTTCAAAAAGAAAAAATCAGTTCCTTTTCCTTTCAAAGGGTATCGCTGCATGACTTCTGAAACATTCAGGAAATGACACCTTTCAGACTTCCTGGCTAACTTTAACCTGAATAGACCAAAATCACTCACTTTGTTTCTCAATTATGGGCTTTGATTTGGCTCAGTTCAGACAAGTTCAACCCTTTAATCAGAACCTCATTGAAGCTGCAAACTGCTTTTGATAGCGCAAGCTTCGTCATGCAGGATGAATGAGCTGCACATCGAAAGGGTGTGGACCTAAATCATCTTCATTGTTAATTAGATGGTTATGTGGTCCAAATATCACAACCAAGTTTCATAGGTAAGAACTGGTTTCTTCTGTGGACAATCAGAGTGGTATCTACTGTCTCATGTCCATTTACATGTCAAGAGGGGCAGCAATGTCTCAAGCAGTATTTGGAAGACATGGAGAAGAGCCATGGGTCATGATGCCTTGTTCTACAAGTTAAGGCAATGCAGATTTCCATTCATTAGGTATCTCAGTGAGTCTCACACTGAAATGCAATATTTTAATCAGAGATTTAATAGAAGCCACTGGCTGGCATGCACAGTCAACATATTGAATTTTTATCTCCAAAATGTTGCATTGCAGAGATGAGAATTGAATCAGGTTGGTCCAGTGCATGCAGCCCAGACAACCTGTTTGAGGTTGGCAACAATCTTCTCATGAGCATGAGTTTAGCTTATTCATTGGATTCATCCAAAATATTTTGCTCAGTTAAAACAAGTCATTTTGACTGTTTCAGATGATTCTTCATCCACCACTATTCTCCATCATGTGTTATATGACTATTAGTTGTGCTGTCTTTATATTAGGAGAGTGGTATATCCATCTTATAGGGAATTCAGCCATTCTTCCAGTGAAGAATGAAAATGGTGAAGGTTGAATGCTCAAGCATTTATTTCTTCTCTGATCCACTCTCCTAACATTAATGTGATCACAGAAACTGGTAAACAACTGTCTAATTGGTAGCCATCTACATATAAGGGGAGGTAATGTATAAGAGTGACTTTCCTCTGTGTGTGTGTGTGTGTGTGTGTTTTCCTATCTCTCTCTCTCTATATATATATATAGATAGGTAGGATAAAATTGCCATCTTTCCAGGATCACTTGATTTGAGAGATAGCGTAGTTCATTTCCTAATGTTAATTTCACCTTGAAAAGAAAAACAACAATTTTCTAAAATTGTTACTCTCTTTCACTTTTTAAATTTTCACTTAAGTATTGTTGGGCTAGATCAAAACTATATTTTGTTATTTTGAAAAGAATATTTTTAAAATTCTATTCAGACATAAATAATTGCTTTCTTTGAGTGCAGGTCTAAACCTGTATGGATAACATAAAAAGCAACAGCCTGATATTTTGAATTAGACTTATACAGACATTGAAATGAAGTCTGAACTTTTATATCAACATTTAAGTATTTTATTGCTGAGTTATTTTCCCTGTAATCTAAGAATTAGAAAACTACACAAAAATGTGTCCAGAGGAATTGGTCCAGATCAATCTTAGGGCTATTTCCTTTATTGTCTAAGAGGGAGGAATGGTTAGAGATGGAATGAACCCAGCAACAAAAGACTCCTGTGATTTTCTTCTCACCAAAACTTAGGCTAGACATAGGGATCACTTTTCCAATGGTGTTGTAGTTGCTGTTGGCATAAGCATCAAGTATTTGCAATTTAGCTCAGTTTCTCTGACACTGTTATGTATACACTAATGAATCTTGTTGAATAAATTCATCTTGAAGGTGACTACCTACCACAGGCAATAGAAAGTCACATTGACCCACATTTCATCCTCCAGTAGTTACATAAAACTTTTGCATTAGTTTAATTTCTCTGACACTTATGTATACTGTACAGTCTTGAAACTTTATTTATGTATTCAACTTGAAGGTTATAACTGGTCAAGGGAAGACTTTGGTCACAGTGACCTTAGTTTTCATGCTTTATTGACTTTGAATTGGTTGTGGATTATGTCACAGCTTCACAAACAGGTCTTACTCTTTTTTTCTTTTGCATGTATACCGCTTTGCTTTAGTTCAGTTTCTCTGACACTGTTATGTAAACTGCCATGATATTTTATGTATTCATCTTGAATGGTACAACTCACCATGGGAAACATTTGGTCACAGTGATCCTTTTTTTCATGTTTTATTGACTTTGAATGGGTTTTGGATTATGTCACAGCTTCATATATAGTTCTTGCTTTTTTGTTTCTTATGTATGCCCCTTCATGAATGTGGAATGGGTTTAGAGTGTTACTCTGTCTGTACATCATCCAATCATTATGACTGAGTCATGATGATGGGCTAGTCAAAGGTGGGGTAATAGCGCTTACCATATTTACCATATATATTTGGATATGATAAAATAATAATTTTTTCCTGTCCAAGAACTTATGGTGAAACTTTTTTCACCTGGGTTATATGTCCCAAGACTCAAGGAACGAAATATTTGTATTGGTTTTGCACCCAACCCTCACTGCACATTACAAAAAAATAGATAAACAAAACACTTATTTGATAATAAAATGAAAGAAACTAACCTTTTATTGTTATTATTTATTCATCTTTTTATCATGAGCAATTTAATAAAGAAAAACATATATCCACAAACTTCATATGTGTTGCATATGCATCCATAGTGTGTATTGCTTATGTCAGGTAACATGTCACAATGTTCACTGATGTGAATATAGAGAAACAAATTGTGTTTGGCTGTACTTAAAGGTTTGAATATGTTATCAGACTGAAAACTGTATCCAACAAAATCACAAATGAGAGAGAGAGGGAAATATCAACCGATTGCTTAAAGGCATCTGCCATTCATGCATGACACAGTGTAAGGTGCAAAATATCCAAGATTGTGTTATATCCAGGTTAACTGTATGACAGTATCTTGCAAATAAAAATCATTATTTGAAATCACATTCACTGTGAGTGCAAATATTTTTGGTAGTATGGTTCACAAAAAGTATTATTAAAGCAAGTTATTGCTGTGTATACTGTTTACCCTGCAAACATCAGTGTCAGTTGGTATCACTTATGATTACAGATGGCAAACAAATAGAAGCCCAGGTGTTGAATAAATAAAACTGGCAGCAAATAATAAACTCATTGTTTGAACTTGCCAACAGGATATCAGATACAAAGATTATTTTATTACAAAGCAAGCCACCCCAGAAGGCGACTTTGGATTCTTTTGAGTGTGCAGATTTGTTTTTAAATATATACAAAGTCAGCCAACATAGCGAAGCCTATATTGGTTCCTTTTTACCAGTGTTCATGGGAATTTTGAAAATAATATTGAAACAATCAAACAGTTTCTAAAGCAACACAATCTAGTACTTCATGCATGGACATTGATGACCCAGTGTCTCCCAGAAGATTTTGTGCAGAAAATAAAATCATTTGATGAATTTATGAAGGCCAGAAGAGAGGAAGATGATTTTGCCAACAGTATGATCGTTAACATAGATGAAACTTGAATATACTGGATGGACTGTCGATAAGAAGGTGTCAAAAGAGTGAGAATTCACATGACTGGTGCAGGAAAATAATCTTACTTTAGTCCTTGCATTTTCCACAGAAGGAAATTTGTTGCCTTCAGTGATAATTTTCATAGCATGAGGGAACTAAAAAATATTTATGCACCAAAAGGATGAATCATATTTGTGCCAGAGAGCACAAAGTGTGTTGCCAACAATGATTATTTTTCATAGCATGAGGAAACTATAAAAATATTCATACAGAGAAAGGTTAGATCGTATGTGTGCCAGAGCTGGGTTGGATCGATGAAGTGATGCTGCAATGGATTAAAGAGTTTTATTTCAAGTACAAAATTTAAGTTTGAGTGCATCTTCTGAAGTGTAATTTTCGAATGATTTAAAAGTTACCCCACAGCTTACAATTCAAAAATAAATAATGTGCTCCAGAACATACAGTGCACAAACAATTACTTTAAAAATTAATTTATAGTGTCCCAGTATATATGGTATAGTGGATTCAGTCTTAGTGGAGGCTGACAAATGTAACTTCATCATACACAGTTTTTGTTGAACTACATTTAGAAGATGACACTATATAGATATTACTTTTATGGAGGTGGCAGCCATGTTTCCATTCTGAAGTATGTATGAAGAGTTTTCCAGTCATATACAATGAGGGATCCATCATGGCATATGTCATGTAACCCTTGTCTTGGTTGATCATTATCATCATGTCGTTGCTTGTACTGCATTCACATTTTTTATTTCAGGGTGCCAGAGTAGTAGAACATAGACGGCAAGTGCTTCAGAGTTACCTGAGATGCCTTATAAATCACATACTACAGAAGAATTCATCCCTTGCAGAACATGCTCACAAAGAAAAACTATTAGCGATCTTGCCATTTTTTAGGTGAAAAATTGTGAATAATTTCTAGATTTAAGATAACAAGTGAATAGATTAGAAACAGTTCTGTATCTGATATGAGAATTTAAAGGTGGCATTTGCGTCAGTTATGAATGAACAGTCTAGGTTAATAGATATAACATGATCTAACCTGTGTGTGTAATTTGGATTTTTAATGTAGCTTTAACAATTTTCCAGTCATATTGCTATAATGTCTGCAGTGTGTCAGTTTATAGTGATGTCTAGCACTGGGGCATCATGCCACAGACATGTAGCGCCATGTCCAACCCAGTCACATTATCCTGATGCCAGGCCAACCAGTTCTTACACTAACCTTGTAATGCTGAGCACCAAGCAAGGCAGCTGCAGTTTGTACCAATTTTGTACGTCTTTGGTATGACTCAGCCAGGGTTCAAACCCACAACCTCCAGTATCAGAGGTGGATGATCTAACCACTTAGGCAACCAAAGTGGTCAGATCTGACCAAAAAGTCATAATACGATACCAATACTTTACACTTAGGCCTGATCATTGTTTAAAATATGTATACCCCCATCTTATCTATGGTGGGAGCATATACTGTGGTTCATGTCCATTCTGTCCTGTCATGGCATATCACATCACAAATTTTGTTCCACTCAGTACCTTTAAAGAACTGTTGAGATGAAACTAACATTTTGAATGGTAAAATCGTATATAAAAACTTGTCAAACACAATTGATAAAAACTTTTTTCAATCTACATTTAATTTGTTTAAAAGTGTCACAGGTGCTTCATAATATGTTGTTAATTCTGTGTATTAATCACTGTATTATACAAGCAGAGGAGCCACTTAATTACAAGTTCTCTATCTCTCTCATTAATAACTGTTCTTAGTCTGTCATGTTATTACTTTCATTGGCATCTAAACTTCTTTTATTTTCGTACCATGATAAATGTATGCTGACATTGCCCAGTTTATCAACCAATCATTTATCTCAGATTGAAAGATACATTTTGAATGGTCTGGAATTCTTGCCACTATGTAGCAATAACCTGCCAAACATGTATTACATGGGAGGAAGATGATGTCTAATTGTCTGCATAATATGGTAAACATTAAAATGCTGTGTTGATTCAAATAATCTAAGCTTATAAAACCATAGCAAATATGACTTTGATGGTAACCTCTTATTCACTAGACATTTACATCGCCAACTTTCCACCATGCGAGTATAGACAGGCTGGACACTCTTCTTGTTAGTGCCCTTATTTGCATATGGAAAAGCAGCCATGCGTTATAGCAAAGGAGGCCTAGCTGTTTTCTATTGTTCTGATTACATTTATCAGGGGGCCCTGGGTGGTAGAGTGGTCTCAATCGGTCACCTGTACCGATGACTGCCATCTCACTTCTGTCTGCATGGGTTTGAGTTTTGGGCTCTGCCATTGCAGATATGTTATAAAGCTTGACAGTAGCTTCCCATGGGTCAGTGGTTTTTACCAGAGTTTTTCTGGGTTCTTCATCCCAGTTATACTGGCCGTGCACTGAAAAATTGCATTAAAACTTCATTAACAACAGTTATCAGCCTTCCTTTCTCAGGTAAATGCTTAAGGTTTTGGATCATGTAGTGGTAGATCTGGCAAGACAGAACATTCTTTGAAATTCTTGTTCTACATATACCTGTACTGTGAAAATAATATTGTGATTATTAAAGTTGAGAATTGTAATTTATTAGACCAAGTATGTATATACAGTTATTAAAGTTGAAAAATTGTAATTTATTCAGCGAAGGGCATAGTAGCATAGTAGATGGTGTTATTAAAGGAGTAAGTTGTAATTTATTAGTCATAGGGCATAGTAGGTATTATTATTAAAGTTGAAAATAGTCCATACAGTTAAAGTTGTTTCATTGTCTGTCAGCTTAATACTGCCACCTAAGTCTTTGAAATGTTTCATTCGTTTTTTTCAGTGACAAATCTGCAGAGAAGTCAAAGAAATCAAAGAAAAATTCAGATGCAAATAGAATACCACTGTCCTCTAGTCCTCAACAGTTAGCAGGAGTTTCTACATCACCTAATCAGTATGATGGACTCTGACATTAGAGAAGTGCTGCAATGATTTCATGTTATGTTCCTTGTTTCATGGTCAAAATAATGTATTGGCTCCATGATTTTGAAGACTGAACTAAATTCACTTTTCATGTGTAATAAAACTGTATAACTATGTTATATTGTCATAATGAAATGTCAAAGAACTATTGCATGTAATACATAACGTGTACAATATTTTTCTATTCATTTGTTTTAATCATTGATAATCTGAATGTTGTTAAGCGATTTTATCATCATTGTCATTAGTGTTTAATGTTTCTGAATGGCTGTAGATGTATATATTTATATTTTATCTTATAAATGGCACAGGATGGCATCAAATAGACTGATGTGCCGTTCAGTACTTTCAGCACTTTGTAATACAGTCACAATCATTTATTGTCTGACATCTTGTATGCAAATGGCCAAATTAGTCATATCTGTTTCCTGTTACTTTTTGAATTGTGTACAATGTTTTACCAGTCATATCTCTCTTGAATCCTGTTTATATTGTAAATGTACTTTAAGCAGCATAATTTATATTTCTGCCAAGTTTGACATGCCTGCTGTAAGGTTATGTGATGTTTTCAATCTTTCCAGCAATCAGTATATTCATCTGTCCATTTTGGTTCCTGCACAAAACCTCAGACAATCACCAAACTTTGTGGTTGGTTTAAACTTGGGGTAAGGAGAAAGCCTATTGAGTTTTGAACCAAATGTAAATGTTATTGTGTCTTTAATAAGAAAAATGGTTTCTGCACAATAAAGTTGTACACAACTTCCCTTCACAAGATTTTGTCCATGACTTTAACTATAGGTAAGCAAGAAGCATGTTGACTTTGTGTCCAAAGGTCAGTGTCACTATAACTGGAGAAAATAATGTTTCTGCACAACAGTTTTAATTTCAGACCATGTACCTTCATGAACCTTTGTCAATGACTTGCACTTGAGGTAAGAAAGACACCTGTAGATTTTGGGGTCAGAGCTCAAGGATACAGTCAGTACATCTGTTTAGAACAAAAATCAAATACCTTGACCAAATCTTGGGGATGGTTTACACTTGGAGCCAAAAAGAAACCTATCAATTTTGGGTCAGGTGGTCCAAGGTCAGTGACATGACCAAAAATAAAAGTTTCTGTAAAATAAATTGAGTTGCAAACTACACTGGATCCAAACTTTGCGGATGGCTTTCTAATATGTGAAGGAAGTTGGCTACATATATTTTGTTGCAAGGGTCACCAGAATTCACAGATAGTTTGTCTTCAGGGAAAGGAAGGAACCTATTACTTATAGGGATAAAGGTCAAGGTCACTTAAATGTATTGGTCAGTACTGTCCATAGTCAGGCATTCCCTATTAATGACAGCATATAGGACTGTTAATTACACAGTGGGCATATAATGTCCTTCTTATAGTGCACTTGTTCAAATTTATGACCCTGAGAAGCAAGTATGACCCTTCAATTATCAGATAGCCGTGGTAGTTAAGTTGACAGTATTTGACTCGAAATCCAGGGGTCCTGGGTTCGATATCAACCCAGACCAGCCTGGTTTGGCAGCCTCACTGTCTCTTTCGGAAAGGTACTAGTTCCATTTCGTTGGCATGATATCACCAATAAAGTGTTGAAAATGCAATTAAAAACCAATGAACAGCAACCAAGTGATTACATATACCAGAAATATTTATTAACAAAAGTATTTGAAAATGCTGTTTTAAGTATGTTTCAGATTGCAGGCTGGTCCTTGTAGTTCAATACTATATGAAGCTTATTAGAAATTTATTAAACTCGATGGAAAATGCCAGATGTAAAGTGATGTTGTTCTAAATTCATATGTTCAAGTGAGATTAAATTAGAACTGCATAATTCTGGTCACAATTTCAAGCTCAGAACTTTATCTTTGCATATCATTATTATTATTATTATTATTATTATTATTCTTATTATTTCCAAAACTATATTTTTTATCACAAAAGTGGGAGATTTGCATGTTGATTGGGACCAAGTCATATTCAGTGGATTTTCATGTGTGTAAATAACTAATGCCACTGGCTTTATTTACCAGATATAGGTTTTTGCATGGCAAATAAGTACACATTTTTATCCACTCTATTTTCTGATGGCAACGATATGTATAGGACTTCAACGATTTTTTTGCCTCAGTTGTTAATAAGAGTGGTGAAGAGACTACCTTATTTTGTTAAATAAAAACAAAAAATAAAATAAAAAAATAAAAACAGAAAAACAATCCTTGGGAAAGGCACAAAACTCACATTGTACAGCATGTTAAGGCCAGTAATGTGCTAAAAATTCCATTGAAACCAACAAAATTAAAACAGCTATCATACTTGCTACTTTTGTTGTGATTTACTTAATGACTAAACACAAAAACTGCAGAATTATCTTTTAATGATAATTATTATAATTTTTGTGAATGTAATTCATTTATTTGATTTTCAGAAAGGGCATGCTCTTGAAAATTGTGTCTTCACATTATTGTTCTTTACATATTAAGCATTTTATTAGATGCACCTGGAATGCTGGTACATTATGCAATGTCAAATCTAGGTCTATACAATCTATGGCTAATTTAATACTTAAGTCTAAATGACATTGTTATGTAGATTTCAGTTATGTATCATATATACTTGCTTATAAGCCTCTTCCAAATGAAAGCAACGTAGACCCTGATCTGCCATTGCATAATGCACTGGCAGATTGGGGTCCGTGTTTTTTTTTTCTACAGATTGCTCTTAACAAACTGCAAAGACCCAGAAATGCCGGCAAGTTATGTGATGGCAGATCTGGGTTTGTATAGTTTGCAGTTGGACTTGACTTACAATAGAGTATTGATGATATAACTTTTCTGGTTTCTACTTGATCCCAGCTATCATTCTGAGTGTGTTTATGCACTTCAGACATTTGTAAGCAGATAAATATCTGCTTTGTTTAATTTCCATATGATGCAGGAGACAAAAATTTTGATTTTTTTTATTTCACAACTTATTTTCATCATATAGTGATCCTTATATTTTATGATTCATTTAAAATAATAATTTCTCTCAGTTTTCTAGAATTCAGAATTAACAATTCATGATATAAAGACTTGTTTCAAGATTAACGTTACTGATTATGAGATATATAATTATCGACACATTGTAATGTTCTGTGGTGCTTATTTATATAGATTAAAATAATGTGCAATATCAGATATGAAATGATACCTACGGCTCCCTGTCTTAAGCTGTCAACAGGATGAAGATGATATCATATTATACCTATGTTTCACTGTTTTAAGCTGACAACAGGATGAAGATGATATCATATTGTACCTATGTCTCACTGTCTTAAGCTGTCTGTCAACAGGATGAAGATGATATCATATTATACCTATGTCTCACTGTCTTAAGCTGTCTGTCAACAGGATGAAGATGATATCATATTGTACCTATGTCTCACTGTCTTAAGCTGTCTGTCAACAGGATGAAGATGATATCATATTGTACCTATGTCTCACTGTCTTAAGCTGTCTGTCAACAGGATGAAGATGATATCATATTGTACCTATGTCTCACTGTCTTAAGCTGTCTGTCAACAGGATGAAGATGATATCATATTATACCTATGTCTCACTGTTTTAAGCTGTCTGTCAACAGGATGAAGATGATATCATATTATACCTATGTCTCACTGTTTTAAGCTGTCTGTCAACAGGATGAAGATGATATCATATTATACCTATGTCTCACTGTCTTAAGCTGTCTGTCAACAGGATGAAGATGATATCATATTATACCTATGTCTCACTGTTTTAAGCTGTCTGTCAACAGGATGAAGATGATATCATATTATACCTATGTCTCACTGTCTTAAGCTGTCTGTCAACAGGATGAAGATGATATCATATTATACCTATGTCTCACTGTTTTAAGCTGACAACAGGATGCAGATACACAGATACAGTACACATGTTGTACAAATTTTGTGGTCATTGTAGTACTGTGTATTTATGCACGCACACACACACATGCACACATACATATGTTGTTGTCATGGATAAAATGATTTTTGATGAGGTATGTATGCACTATTTCAGCCATGGCTTTCAATATAAATACAGTCAAACCTGACAACAGCAACCACCCATGGAAAAGGGCAAAACTTGTTTCTCTTCTTAAAGCCAGACCTTTTTTTCATAAACAGTTAAAGTCATAGGTAGATAGATGAAGATATCAAGCTACACCTGTCACAGTGATGGAACAGGCAACATCCATTTCTGCTGTGATTGCATGACTACTTTTCCCTCCATCCAGCAAATTTCTTTAACCCATTACCCTAATAGCTAAAAACAGCTTCGCTTTCAAATTTGACATATTGGCACCATTGAGTTATGCTATCGAGGTGACTATAGTTACTAGTACAAGATAAGAAATGTTTGCACATTGATTTTTATGATATTCCTTTATCTAAACAATGTCTTTCTGTATGAAGTGAAAATTCAGTTTGCATAGACTACGTGGTCACTCCAGTGAATGCGTAAAGCAGAGAGGGGAGAAACCATTTTGTTCAGTTGGGTAACACCTGTTTACTGACAATGGATGGCAGGTAACTGTTACATACAGGACATTTATATAGTATGTTTGATGGGGGAAATTAAATTGGTCATTGTGAATAGGTGACTGTTGAGTAAAGGTAATGTTAGGACGGGTTTGACTATATAAATTTTTTTTAAAAATGCCATAGAGTAAATTGTGATTGGGTTTTCCTGTCATTTGACAAGTTTGATAAGATCTACAGTACTTAGAAACATCACTGTAATTTTCGGCCAATAAAAATTATTCAAGATCTTGTGGTAAGTCTTACTGACTCCTAAATAACCAGTCAAGGGAGTTTCATGGGCTAGACTAAGAATTTTCTGTCGATGACTTAGGAACAATAATCTGATAGTTCACAGACCACTCTTCACCAGTGGGTACCTCAGGTGGTCTCCATTTTCTCATAAGGACTCCATTTTTAACAAAATAACAAAAAAAGTATTTGTTTGGCTTCAGTTTTGATTTCAGGCCTTTGAAATAAACAGGAGATCTTAGGATATTGTTCCTGTTCAACAACAAGTGGTTGTCTTTTATCACCCTGATTAGAATAAGAGAATGAATAGTGAAGAGAGGATCAATATTTCTTGAACAATATCAGTAGCAAAGTGACCTTATTTATAAACGTCCAATAAATGTGATAGCTAAACTAATAATTTCTTGACAACATTCTCAAGAGTTCTTTTTGCCATACTCTGGTAACTGCACAAGCAGGGTATAAATCGGATTTCAGTGTCAATGGGATATGTGTTGTGATCCAAACAAGGCTTGTCAGTTACAAGTGGATTAACCACAACTTTATATCCTGCTAGGTCATTGCGTGGTAATAAATGACTACTCTCAATGGGTAAAGAATTCATTTTTCCGACTGTCACAGGTCCTGAGACTACGTCTGATGACAAATTGACACAATGGAGAGAAACATTAACAAAGCTGCACTCTTCATGAAAAAGAGCACTTTGACCAGAAGAAGACCTCTCAGATAAAAGCAATGTACCCGATAGTAAAAGACTCTGAGAAACACCCGTGTCCCTTAATATTTTAATGGGGATAGGCTTGGCAGAATCACCAAATTGTGGTATCAAACTTTTCAACATGAATGGTTCATAATTCTCCATAATAAAATCAGACGGGGTCTTTGTTTGACCCAACAAATAACAAAACATGACTGTGACCTTGACCTCTTAAAATAATAAGAGCATTTGGAATGGCTCTGTCTTTATTCTGTTGCTTATTTTTTAATACATGGCAGTCAGAAATAATGTGCCCTTTCTTACAATAAGTACTCATAGAAAGAGAGAAAGATTTCTGATCAGGCGTATCGGAAGTTTACTTCCGTAAAGTTGTGCCAGATTGAGATTTGATATGTACTCATGTGAGACTGAGATTACATTTCTCCTTTGAATATGTTCCCGAATCACATTACGTTAGGAATATTAGCCTGCTACCTCACGAATCAAGCCCTATTAAAAGACGAAAAGTCGTCTGCACATGTTTATATGAATAGACAAAGGGCAATAACTCTTGCCCATTACCTCTCCTTGGCACCACCAGGTGTCGCTAGTGTTTAGCTTCGCTGTTGTACAGATCACATGTCCTACAATTCATCACCCGACAATGCAGCCGTTTTCGTGGTTCTGTGGATCCATCCAAGGATCATTTTGGATTTATTGTGTGGATTTGTCAATCTGCTGCAGGTTGTATGCATTATTTTACAATTGCTGCCAATTTTTTTTTGTGATTTTGTCACCTTTCGGGACTTCTTTTAAGATCACCGTCCCACCATGCTATCGTTGACATTATACAAGGTCATTATGAGTTCGCGTACCTTTAACTTTATTCGCATACTCCGTTGATTACTGCGCTCTTCTTAGCGAAATCCTGACGTGCTGCTTGATATTTATGCTTAGTTTATTCATATTTCATGCTGTTTTGATAGAATTATGCTTTAATTATTAACTAAGCATTGTGCATAAATAACAGGGCGATAGGATTCTTATACGACCTTATCACTGCTTTGTCAGTTTAAGTGACTTAGTAATTTCAGTATATTACTAGTTTCAGCTATAATTTGTGTTTTTGTGTCGTTTCAGCAGAATGTCAATTAAATGATATATATGCAACTTCAGAGCATGGAAGTTTAGCATGACTCTTGTTTTGTTTATACTCTGTATACACTGCTTATGATATGCAGCGTCTATAACACGTGGTCAGTGGAAGTCTGAGCTTCTGTTGTAGCAAATTAGTCATTTACTGATTTGCCAATTTATGCTGGTAGCTAGTTAGACACATACCAATTTTGCTAATCGATGCTTTGTTTTCTCTTCTTGTGTCGTTTCAAGAGAAATGTTTGCCATACGCATAAAATTCACATTCAAAGCAATCGTCCTTTCGGCATTGAAGAGAAGGAAAGAAATCATGGAAGACAACCTACGGTTCGTTGTTGGCGATACCGATTTATTGGGGAGTATTCCCCAATTAAGGCAGCCCACGAAGCGTAAGTCCACCCGCATGTCCGAGCACAGCCTTCAGGACTGTAAGTCTTGGCGCATGGGGTTCATAACGGATCCTTTGGATCCAACTCTTAATACTGCCGTACCGTTACCTACCGTCCAGACGTCACCGGCCACCTCGAGATCGCCAACCGTCCAGTCGTCCCAATATGGGGATCTTTTCATTGAAATGGGCCAGCCAAATAGTTCATATGGGGAGCTTAGTGATAGATCTGTCTGTCTAGCCACGCCGTCGGCATCTTGGCATTACTATACTGGAGATTTCAATGAGAAAAATCTGTCCGTTACAGCCAGGCCTTTGGTGAGACCGATACCGGTGATTGCCGCACCGTCTTATATCCCGCCAGCTTCCGGGCAAACCACACGCCGTTCACACCGGATCCATCGGATCTAATGCATATTAAAACTGCACCTTCGCCGGCCATCCAGCCATTTCAACATGGGGACCGTTTCATCGAATCAGTCCAGCCAACTTTGATTTACGAGGATCTTAGTGACATATGTCCGGCCGTACTGTCGGCGACATGCCCTTTCTATGACGAAGATTTCAGTGAGAAATCTGTCCATCCAGAGCGGCCGGTACCGGTGATAGCCAGACAGTCGTTTATACCGTCTTCTTCCAGGCCGACTATTCTTCGTGTATACTAGCCGGCAGTGCCGAACTTCAGTATGTTCACTGCTGGTGCACACGGAAGAACTAGTGACATTTTCGAAGGGATGGAATTGAGTCTTCATACCAACTGGTATGTCTTCTTTAGCGCTGCACGTAGACCCAGTTGGGCCATGACACAGTGAGTGCGAAGGAACTCTTTCAAATCCACAATCATTCATATCTTACTCAGATCCGACCATGGAACGAACTAAAGTTTAGCTTTCAAGCCGCTCTCGAGGAAATGTTAGGGTGTTGGCTACTTCAGAATGCCCTCCACCCTTACCGCTGTTCTAAGAATCGGTAGATGTCGATGAGGAGGAAGAGACGGATTTAAGGCGACAGACACCTACAGAACTGAATCTCCCGGCACTTGACAAGAATGCAGTAGCTGTGCATATGTACACTCCTCTGTTTTATAGGGCGGATAAATCTGCTCCATGCCCGTCAGAGCTGGTTCTTGATGTCGTTGCGGACACCCGGCAGTAGCCACGCTTGAGAGGCAACGGCCGGAATTGCTAGGATCAATGACCAGGGCTGCTCACCATACCTTTGCCAATACTTTGACGGGTTCGGTAATCTACTTTTGGTACGACGTGTCGCATGTATACGATCCACGTCTCTCCAACCTTATCATACCCTCCCTTTCCGAACGACCCTGTTCGGGTCACCTTTGCTTTGGATGAAGAATAGAGGAAGTTCGGAGGCAGGCATCTTAGGAACTGCCCCTCCACCTCGCCCTCAAGTTGAGACCCACCATTGACTGCAGTCGCCTCAACGAATTCAAGATGGAGACGGCGAGTCCCATTCCACCCGTGTCACGAACATTTTTCTCGCTTTGTTTTCTTTGAATCAGTTCACCGTTCTTCCCTTTGGCCTCAACATCAGCTCCTGTGTTTTTACTCAGATTATGGATTAGGTAGGCTCCCTGTTCCGGTTGACGTCATCTACAACGACGGCAGCGAATCTTGACATCCTACAGAAACGCGTGGTAATTTATATCCTACTCCAAGGCAGGAACGATCGTCTTTCTCTTGTAGATCATCTAGGCTTTTTAGTGAACTGGGAGAAGTCAGACCTCCGTCCATCCCAGATCTTTGTCCATCTGGATATGGAGTTCTTACCCAGCCGGAATCTGGAGCGGCTTCCTTGTATTAGCGTTACTAGAATCGTCGAACTCGTCGTGTCCGTTTCCAACAAGACTTGGATTTTAGCGAGAGAGTTCTTGCAACTCATCTGTTTATTCAATGCGTCAGCGGTCTTGATCCTGCATGGCCGTATTTTTTATGCGGACCTTGCAAACACAATGGCGCCTCTTTTCAACTCCCATTGACCAAACAGTTCTGATAATGCCCGAGATTCGAACATTCCTGAGTCAGGTAGTTACCGCCACCAGTGAGGGTGCCCACATGTTGCCGACCTCCAATACCGTCAGCGACACATGGGAGCCAGGGGAACGGCCGCTACATATCAACAACCTAGAAATGAAGGCTGTCATCAATACCTTTCACTTCTGAAAATATCGACTCTAAGGCGAAGACGATCCTCATTAGGTCCGACAGCTCTGTGGTGGTGACCCATGTCCTCAAACAGGGAGGCACCACGTGCAAGTCAGTGTGTTATATGGTTACAAACCGTTTTGAGTGAGACAAAATCCTTGAACCCAGTAGCTTTTGATCAGCTGCTATATGTAAATATGATGTTGGTGTGTGTAATGGTCTATATTGGCTGTCATCATTTGGAATACCGGCTTGATTTGAATGCTGCTATTGAGTTCAGCTTGGAGACATGCATGTTGTTGTATAGAGGAAATTGAAAGGTGATTATGACTCCAGCCAGCATTGCACAAAATGGCAGTGCCGCAATAATATAATGTACCTATCTGATAATGTCTTCAAAAAATAGAAAATAGTTAGCATGTTGCTAGGCTTTGTGGCATGCAGAAAAGTAGTAATTTCTGTCTGCTACGTTTGTCAAGGAAATCCCGAAAACTGTATTAGATGCCTAATACCAAAAGCGCATGCATGTGGACTAATAACCGGGTGCATATAGTAGTTTACACCAGTCTGGAAGAGTTCGTCAGGCTCACACAGTCATGGTCTTGGGATGTTGATAGCAGAGGGCCATTCAGTTGGAGTGTCATATTACCATGGATATAAACTATCCAAATTTTTTGGGCTTGTCCTGTGAGTAATTAGAGTTATTCTAGACAGTACTTGCAAAATATTGTCTTTGAGACATAATCCAGTCAGTACAATATTTCACGATATAAATTTTCTTAGCCCTAGAAATTCGCTTCAGCTAAACTGGGTAACGTTTAAGGGTTTATTTGAGACAGTATAAAAATAAACACTTGAATTACTTACCTGTTTAAGTCTTTATGTAATATCTGATCTTTGTTGACTCGAAATCCATTACGTTGTTGTAGGAAATAATTGACTTATTATTTGTCCCGTGATATTAGTTTCTCTACAGACAAGTAGGCACACGATTTTCAAATAAATAATCAATCAATGCAGTAACTAATTAATATTGTTACGACCCAGTAGTTAAATTACATATGTGTTAAATTTAAATTCTTCTAATTCTTTGTTTCATTTTTATTTTAATTTTACATCATTAAATGTAATTATTATTATTATGATGGACCGCTCCGGTGGCCTAGTGGTTAGAGCGTCCGCCTCGAATGCGGGAGGTCGTGGGTTCGATCCCCGGTCGAGTCATACCAAAGACTTACAAAAATGGTACTAACAGCTGCCTCGCTTGGCGCTCAGCATTAAGAGGTTAGTGTTAGGACTGGTCGGCCTGGTGTCAGGATAATGTGACTGGGTGGGACATCATGCTACATGTCTGCGGCATGATGCCCCAGTGCTAGACATCACTTTAAACTGCCACACTGCAGACATCGTAGCGATATGACTGAAAAATTGTTAAAGCTACGTTAAAAATCATAATCACATCACATTATTATGATGATTATGTTTGCATGGGTCTAATAGTTTGTTAGAAACATCGTATTTATTTAAAACGTAAATGTGACTCGTGTAAGCACGATTTTTGTATGACGGATTTTGCGTAGCAAGTAAACATTTAGCAGTAGCTCTGTAAATGATTGGCTAATGCTTGTTCAGGTTTTCGTAATGTCCAGATGGATTGCGAAATCACACGTGTCCTTCGTGCGTGGGTACATATAATGACGCATTAGCTTGTTTTAAATGCTCAGTTACCTGTAAGAAATATTTAGTCATTGAGATAGTCGTAGTCATAGTCGTAGTCCGTCATAGCTGAGAGTCACATCATAACATCTTGTAGAGTTTCTAATACCTTAAGGAAAAGGTATTTCTGTGCTGGAAAGAGTTGCGCATTCGTACGAGGAACAACATGTGTGTTGTTAGTGGTGGTAGCTGTATTTCATCTACTTTCTAAATAATTATTTTCCCTGGAGAACAACACTACTGGCTTTGGACAAAGACATTTGATGAAATTATTTCTAAACGGGAACAGAACAATACAAATTGTGCTTTACAGTGAAAATTCTGGACATTTTGTGTTAGCTTTCGTCTGACGACGTCATCCGCCATCTTGGAACGGAACTGAGATTCAGACTGTATCAATTTAGAACTGTTTATTCACAGGACTTGTTTTTTCACAATTTTAGGACAATTTTTGGAATTTTCTCGTAAATCGTAAGTCTTGTTTCGCCTATTTACCTTTTCACCGTGTTTTCTAGGGAAATAAATTATTTTTGTTAAAATTTACAAAGCTTGTTGTCTTCACTCTTTCTTTGTGTTACTTTGAACGAGCCGATACGTAACAATATAAAATCCATACCTTTTTAAGAAAGAAAAGTGAATGAATCGAGAACTTTTTTTGGTTAAAACTCAATTTTGTATCAGCTTTTATAACGTTATACATTATGATCTTCGTCAGATATTAGACAGACTAAACAAATATGCAACAATGGGAAACTTTCCTCCATCTGTAAATTTTATTTACCGAATATACGTTGGCTTAACATGTCTTCAGGAACGAAATTCTTAAGGAGGCAGTTTGACTTTTAAGTTTATATATTATTATTAGTAGTAGTAGTAGCTGGCCGCACAATTTGAAAATGTTATACAATCCATCCGGTTGATTCTGCATCATTTTCCAACAAAAGATTCTTTCCAATCTGTTGCAGCTACAGCTGAACGGAGCGATATGTTTTATGAAGATAAACAAAAATGCAATCATACGTTACATATTTCAACTTTGTGGAGTTTTTAGTATTCTCAAATAGCCACGTATTTGTATACATAACTCATAATATTGAAGAAAAGAGTCAGACGAAAGTGACCATAACTCGTTTCAGCAGTGAAACCTGTGTCTAAACGACAACTGAACGGGGCTTTTAAAAATTTATCATTATATTTTGATGTGCGTCATAAAGAGGTAAAAACTATCATAAATATAAAGAAAGGGGCTAATGAATTTTGTCCTTTACCATTACCAAACATATTCCCTTTTACGGAAATGATTGCTAGAGCTTGTTAAGTGTATTTGTATTAATTGGTACAAAGCAGAAATGGTTCTCTCTCTCTCTCTCTCTCTCTCTCTCTCAAAGATTTTGAAGCGCATCACCAGTCATAAAATCTATTTAGGAACCTATTATACATTACATATTGAAAACTTACAAAGGCATTGTAGTACAAATTAATGTTCGTGCTATAAACATTATCTTGGAGTTTAAACTTAAATCCAGTAGAATAAGTGAGAATGGCTTTTGCACGCCTCGAAATATGTGAATTCAGAGCCATGTGGTTAAAAGAGACATTGCCAACTAATCTTTCATCATATGAGCTCATCAGTGAGACAATATTTGCAGTAATATTTTAATAGGATCGTTGTGATCTCTATTTCGAAATAAAAGTTCCTTTTACTTCAGATTCTTGTTTTCTTCGTTTATTTTACCCGCGTTTTTATCATATAAATGAATTTTTAAAGGAAATATGTTCTGTTTTATGTCATATTTATATCCTTAGAATTTGTAACTGCTGCTATTTGGCTGCTGCTGAAACTGGAACGAACCAGTTGCCACCAGTTCATCTGTAAGCTAATAGGTCTTATGAAGTTTTCTTTCATCGTTAACAACATCAGAGTTCTCGTGTATGATTTAAGACTGATTTTCTCTATGATCTTTTATTTTAAAAAGTATTTTTCCATCAACTTAGATTAGCGGTTGAAAGTACTTAACGCAGGTTAAGTATTCGAGGCCACTAAAACAAAAAATAAATTATATCATGATCGACTGGCAGACGGGCACACACATACCATGTAACGATGATAAATGCCTTTATGATGGTTTCGACCAGACAAGCTTAATGTGGAATATCGGATATGCAAGTATTTTGTTCTTGTTCAGTCTCGAGGCAAACCAAATACCATTCATTTTAAATGTAACATAGTTTGATTGCCATTAGTAGATATTGATCAATTTAAGTCAAGAATCACTCAACCTTTTTCTATAGCAGCACAAAATATGTAAAGCTGGGGATTCATTTCCTGTCACTGATGCTGTTGGTATGTATTATATAAGCAAAGAAACCCTCCATTATTGATTTGAAATAAAATATCGATCTGAGAATAAAGCCCATAACAATAGGGTAGATACACGCACAGACACAGAAATGTAGAATTTTTAAAAAATGCATCACAAAAATTGTTATCCACACTTAAATGCAATATCATACGCAGTCTTGCAATAAAAACAACCAACAAGATCGGCTCTAAGTGGCAGTGTATACCATGATATTGTGAGGTGTAAAAGGGCGTGCATAAGAGAATATTTACAACTTTGTTATCGAACCTTTCCCCCTTGCTGTTCTATTCAGAGATTGGTATCGGTGTCTAATAAATGTTCTCGAGCCCTGGTGCTTGCCTATGCGAAGAAGATAGCAACAAGGATTCATTTTATTTTCATTAACATTGCTATAGTCATGGAAAGCCTTCTTCGGGCACTTCACCTGTAACCTATTTATTACCATAATCATCCCACGATTGTCTTCTTTATTGAGCTCTTCTCTTCTTTCTTGGAGGACGATACGCATCAGTCTAACTCAGCTCACCGGGCCTTTATATATACTGGTTCCCCGTGACCTATCACTTTACCCGACGAGTCTATGTCTAACTGGACCATCCCATTCTCTGTACGGGGATACTTATGAAAATGGTTGACTTACGATTCAGGGGAAAATCGCTACTGATTATGAAGTCAGTACATATTAAACTCAATGGTCTGAATCAAACATAATGCATGAAACTTTACAAAAAAGACACGTGGGCAAAACAAGTAGGTACACGGTATTCCGAATCTTTCCAGGATGAACAAGAAGACCAAGTCAACCCTATCTCCTACCTATATAACAAATATTGACACTGAAAAAAATTCGTAGTAGAAGGCACATAAAAACCACAAGTTTGATAACGGTACATGTTTAAATAAGCAAAATTTAAATGATTTTGGGGTTATGATTCAGTAGCTGTGGGACTTGGATAATTTGCAACTTGTTTCCATGGCAACATTAAATGCTAAGAGTACTAGATCTAGACTCATTTGTGTAATACGTTTCCCAAGAATAGTATACTCTGCATTTTGAGTTAACCCTCCAAATGATCACAACTTCTGGCCAGTTTGCAGCTTTTTAACATGGAGCGCCAACAATAATGATGGTGACAAAATTTAATCTTTCGAAAAACACGTGTATACTTTTAGTTTGATATGCGTACCATGTTTCATAAATAATATGTTGGAAACCAACATTTACGCCCATTAAACGACGGACGGGATACGTAAGTTGAATAGAGTAAGTATAAATATGCAAATTTTATTTTTAACGGATAAAATGACATATATTTCCATTTTAAAATATATTTTTCTTCTGTGGAAGAATTGAAGCGAAAAATTACTGGCTGACATTTATCTGCAACATGTTCAGCGTGGAAATGTATCGTTTGGCGATCGAAATGAAAAAACCATACACTCTTCTTAAGATTTTAATTCAATTTATTAATCGGATGTTATGATGCATGGTACAAAATCATTGTTTTATTCGGCAATATTGTTGAATACAAAAGTTCTAAGTTGTTATTACATGACCATTGTCTACACGAGTGCTCACTAATATTATTTACCTATAATGCTTCACGTACTTGCTAGATTTAATAATGATAATAATAATAATAATAATAATAATAATAATAATAACTTTTGTTTTAAATGATCTCGACTTTTTTGTACCTTCAATCAGTTCATTATTGAATTGTCTTTTATGATTATTTGAGCAAAAATATGTTTGTAACAACAACGAAAAAGGAACGTTAATTATCGTAGGATATCACCTTTGTTAAGTAATTGACAAATTCAATAAAAAGAAATGTTTAAAAGTGAAAAGAAAAAAGAAAAACCAAAAATCCAGTAGTTCTCCCCTTCTTGATATTGGTCGAAAATATTTAAAATGTATAGCATAACTTGTGGAAAATAATTCGCCGTACATTAATTAGTCTAACTAGTCAAAAGTGAACAATCATTTTTAAGGTTTGTCCAAATAAGCACGATAAAACAAATACAAAATAGTATTAAAAATAAATTTTGATTGAAAATTGACAAGTTAGCTGTTTTGAAACAAAATTTCTTTCGATTTGCAGTGATCTAACCTTTTGCATTAAATGAAAAGACATTACATACATTTTAATAAAATTAATAACTATTTACAGCGATTGTTGCTAATGGACTGAACGGTAATGTAAGCCGCCAACTTTGAAACTTTAGCAACACTCGGGATCAGGGCCGACTGTTTCAGTAATGGGTGTCTTTTGTAGAATTTGAATACACACCTTTAAATGGCGATTATTCACTTCATTTCGATCTTCATACAGCCTTATTCCTTTGGAAGGCCATTATATACACGCCACGAGAAACATACGGCAAAAGTCAACGTTAACGTAAGTGGACATTTTATGGACGATGTCACACTAAAGGTGTTCCATTAAAAACCGGATAGAATGTCGCGCTCTGTGATGTCACAATGTTAGCTGCTCGTGTTGAAATAAAATTTGTACCTGTGTGTTATGATAAACCCAACGTCATTTTTCCTTGTCACAATTTAGTTCCCGTCCACCAATATTAAGTCCATAGCGATCAATAATTTTCGTCTGTAGTTTTTTTTTAAATGCCATTTAAGGTGCAGAGCTTTCAACAATCAGGACTGAATAAATTTTGGTTAAAGTATATTAATATTAAATTTTAGAACAACAACGAGTGCTTAATTTCAGTAAATGCGCCTACATGACTACGTTGACATACACTTTAGTGTAAACCTGACAAAATCTAATTAGATGAAGGGACTACAACTAGCAAACCTTGGATAGACTGGGTTGATTTCTGATCTTATCTTAGATGTTTTAATATAAGTATATGTCAAACCGCTCGAGCGGCCTAGGTTGAAGACCCCCCCCCCCCTTGCAGACATTTTAGCACTATGACTAAAATGGTTAAAGCAAAGTTAAAAATCTAAGAGAGAGAGAGAGAGAATGTCAAAGTTGACATCCGATCGGGTACGCGGGAGACACTGGTCCAAGTCGTATCCTAAAAATGTGTTCTGTCAAAATTTAAGCAAAACCGATTCAAGATTTTTGAGAGTACGTGATTCCATTTCTTCTTGTATATGATGGCTACATTTGGCATGTCCAATTACAGAACAGAATCGCCAGTTATAATTGCAATGATAATATTATGTAAAAATCCCCCCCCCCCCCGTTGTTATGAGTTACCAAAAACGAATAATGCTGCTCTTTTACATATGGAGACCGTATTTTATGTCACATTCGACAGAGCTTTAAGGCTTTGATGCTCTCCTGCTGCAAGCAAATAACACTGCTTGTAAAACCTGACCATTATTGGATACGTCATCTGAAAGAAGTGGCAAAAATGTTTTCCACCCATTCGCTATTTTAGGAAAACAAATGTCAGGGAAGCTACCATGGGAACAGTTTGGTAGAACATGTCCGATATTCTATCTAAGTTCTGTTACTATTGTAATAAATTTGGAGTATGCGCATTTGGTTATAGCGCCCCATTTTAAGGAATTCTTAGAATTTTGTGATTACTTGTTTGATTATTGGAACTCGGTCCATAGGAAATATTCCTTAGCCCGAAATAATTAGCCAGTTACTAGGAGCAAACGTCAGGGAGTGAAGTGTTAGTGAGTTTCCATGATGCCATGGTTTACTTTTGGTGAAATCAGGTCAGAGCCGCATGAGTGTCCCTGTCGTTCAATAGTCCCTATTAAAATCTAGTGGTGTACATTGGTTGTGTGACTGCAGGTGCAGTAGTAACGGTTGGAGGCTGGTAAATTACACAGTGGAATAAACGAGAAGGGACTGTATCGTTGACGGCAACTACCGTTTATGTCGCCATGGTGGCAAACGTTATGCAATTTTACAGGCAAAATGTGGCTCAAAACCATGATCTGACTGGCCTAAGGTGGCGTAGTAAAAATAGTTCCCTGTCTTAGGGAAAGTTGTATAGTTTTACAGAGTAAAATGCTGACGGTACGGAAAGTTGATGAAGAGAAACCATGCAGATGTGCGGTTGATAGACAATTGGAATGCTGTGAGATCTGTGGTCTTGTATTCATCGTCATCATCATCATCATCATCATCATCATCATCATCATCATCATCATCATCAATCCCTTAACCCAAGAGGTCGTTGGGGCACCACAGTTGACTTTGCAACCAATAATCTCCATCTTTCCCTGTTCTCTACTGCCCTTTAGGAATCTCCAAATCCCATGCCTGTCCACTCCTTAACGTTGTCTTCCCACCTCTTTTTCTGTCTTCCTCTTTTTCTGCACCCTCGCACTGTGCCTTTCAAGATTGTTTTTGCCAGTCCAGATGATCTTGAGACATGACCGTACCACTTCTTTTTGCGCTTTTTTACAGTGGTCAAGAGGTCTTCATAGGATCTGATGGCTCGTTGGATCCTGTTGTGGACTTCTTCGTTGGTTACATGGTCAATGTATGAGATGCCCAAGATCTTGCAGTAGCATCTCATTTCAAAGGTTTGAATCCTTCTTTGTAGATCTGATGTGAGCGTCCATGTTTCACAAGCATACAAATAGATAGATATGACAATCGAGCGCATCAGCCTTATTTTGGAACCAAAAGCTTATCTTGTATTGATTAGAGTAAAATTATTTATGTAGTGGACACGCTGGGCTTTCTAATTTACAACAGAAGTTGTATGGAAGTCTTTGGATTAGGGGAGACTTATGACTTCTAGCGGAATCGCGCCAGGGTTTGACACCGCAAATACCCCTGGTTTGTAACACTATTAGCCCAATGGTTCTTTTTAAGAGAATTTTAATATTCCGAATATTAACGCAGCAGATGACTGGATGCGAATATAATGCGACGTTAATGACGTGCTATAGTTTAACAACCAAACATGTAATATACAAGTCGAAACTAGATAGGTATCAGCATCTACCGGGCTATATAATTACTCGGCAAGTCTATACTATTATGTGTTAAGAGATACCAGATACCATGAATTAAGTTATATTTTCTCAGTACTTAAAACTTTGCAATCGCAAAATCCAAGAAAACTGGCAGGTTACACGATTGAATTGACAGTTGTTGAGTGATATCTGCTGCTATTGTACAAGGACCAGAAATCAGTTATCTATTTTTTTGTTTGTTTGTTATTTTGTTATTGTTTTTGTTGAGGAAACAAGAAGTTGATACGACACTGTGAGCGTAATACAAAGTTGCACATACATCTAGTGGTGGTGTTGTAGCAGATATTCCCTGCTATACAGCTCGTTGCTGATTCACGTGTACAGTGTACAATAGAATCTGATTCTTACGTGTTTATTTCTAGAACTGTTCATGGATAAGTTTGGAATGGATATGAATTATTTTAAGTATGTAGAATGTTGACATTCATTTAGAAAATGCTACATCTTGATATTTCATCGAATATTTTGAAAGAATATTTTTGCATTTTTAAGGAATGTTTATATACGTTTTACATGCTTAAGGAATGTTTCGCATTTGTGAGGAATGCTTTGGAATTTTTTTTTTTTATTTTTTTTTGCATTTTGAAGAATTTTTATTAGTTTTGAAAGGAATGTTTTGAAAATTTAAAGATATCGTTTAATACAGAAAGTTTCTTAAGACTCGAATGTGATAATGTTGCATTTTCAATCAGATTTTTCCTAGGTATTGCGTTAGCGATAGCGATAAGTTTTTCACTCGCTATTTGCTATCAAAACTATAGGATAATGTGCACATCGCTTTCATGTTATACACATGTATTATTCTGTAACAGTCAAATCCAGTTCTTACCATATATATGTTAAACTGATTCATAAATATTATTTCCCTCCAGATTAGTACAAAACAACCCCCAAACAACAACATTGTGTTAGTACAAATATAACAATGTGCTAGTACACATATAACTTTGTTAGTACGCATGTAAAGGTGTTTTAGTACGAAGGTTGTTGTTGGGTTTAACGCCATTTTTCAGCACAAGATAGGCTATACGTGGCGGCCAGTATAACTGGTGGAGGAAGGACCCTGGAAAACCCCGGGAAGAACCACCGACCCACGAGAATCCTCTGGCAAGCTTTCTCACGTACCCACATTAGCCAAGCATGAGACTCGAACACATGCAGACAGTGGTGAGATGGCAGTGATCCGGAACGGTGAGCTCTTTAGACCACTCGGCCACTCGGGGCCCCTAGTACGAAGGTAATAGTGTGTTAATACGAAGTTAATTAAACAGTTTTAGTACGAATATAACAGTGTCTTAATACGACTATCACAGTCTGTTAGTGCGACTATCACAGTCTGTTAGTACGACTATCACAGTGCGTTAGTACGAATGTAATAGTGTGTTAGTACGAATGTAATATGTGTTAGTACGAATATTACAGTGTGTTAGTACGAATATAACAGTTTGTTAGTACAAATATAACAGTGTGTTAGTACGATATAATAGTGTGTAAGTACGAACGTAACATTGTGTTAGTACGAATATAGTGTGTTAGTGCGAATATCATAGTACGAGTGTGGTGCATGGGATGCAAATATCTACCAACATTTGATACAAATATCATAGAAAATTAACCATTATTGATAAATTGACTCACACACCCATGTTAATTTTCCAAAAGACTCAGTATCGTTATATTCTCACTGATCAACCATTTTACTAATAATAATAAATTGAGACACAATGCCTGCAAAAAACAAAACAACAAATTAAATATAAACAGAAATAATAAATAAATATCTAGATAAATAATGTAAAAAATACCAAATCTTTTGGAAGACGCACACTTCTCAGACGACGTTTAACATGTTAAATATATTTAATTCATGAATACATTGTACCATGTTTAAACTGGATTTTGTTATGTCAGTTTCAATCCGACTGTGATAAATCAATATATGGCACTGTTTTGAGGATATTTCTTTACATATGAAATATTAAGACTATGTATGTATGTATGTATGTATGTATGTATGCATGTATGTATGTATGTATGCATGTATGTATGTATGGATGTATGGATGTATGTATGTATGTATGTATGTATGTATGAGAGGGAGAGAGAGAGAATAAAACAGCAAAAAAGTACCAAAAAAGACAACAATAATAATATGGTCAGTAGGAATATCAATTCAAGCATAGCATTTACTTGGGTCAATTGTAAATAACTTATACAGTATACGATTTGTTCGTCATTTCTCACTCATTTTCTAGTACTCCACAGTGTTTGGATGGCTGCACCTTCATGATGATAACCATGCAATGTTTTATACTTTCTTTATTTAAACCAGCTCTCACATTTAAATCTCATGGGTCCTCTTATCTGGTTAAATCAATATGAAATAAAGTAGAAGCTCATGAAAAGAAGCAATTTAACAAATTCCAATACGATTGAGAATAGTTGTAGAACTAAGCTTTATGGCGGTCACACTCGACAACGGCGAAGTCTTTTCTAACACAAATCATCAGACGTTTATCGTGCTTGACTATGTATAACACACAAGAAGCTGCAAATGATGTAGATTAAATGCTGCAAATTACATTGTGTTTACCAATCAGTAAATAGCTGTTCCGAGCTCGCGATCAGAAATACGAGTATAACAGCATAAATGTGGCGAGTCTACCCGGTGCGATCAGAAGTACGAGTATAACGGACAACATAGGTGTGGCGGGTCTGCCAGGTGCATTGTACGAGTATAGCGGACAGCATAGATGTGATGGGTCTGCCAGGTGCATTATAAGAATATAGCGGATAGCATAGATGTGACGGGTCTGCCAGGTGCATTGTACGAGTATAGCGGACAGCATAGATGTGACGGGTCTGCCAGGTGCATTATACAATGGATAATCTGAGCCTACATACAAGTTAAACATAGTACCAATATTTTCCAGGTATTATTCGATAGAATTAAAAGAGAATGAGCTTCATCTTCATTGTTTTAACAGTTTCTCTTTCTGGCCTTAAGATATTGTATTATTTGTTGTTATTTCTTAGGATTTCTGAGCAGACATCAAAGATTGGGACCTTTTGTTGTAAACTGCACACATTCCAAAGATTAAAAGCGGCTTAGGAGGCAGGGACGCTGATGGTGTCCAGATTATGATCATTTCCTCATCCATGTTTAAAACTCCCACCCCCCCCAAACTCTCCATAGTTTAGCAAGATGATTTGCTTTTAATCAAACTCACTTTAAAATAACATTATTTCCAAAATAAAAACAACTTTTATTATCTTGTACCATTCCAGCTCTTGAAATATGTCACTGCGTTCTTTTACCTTGGTGGATCAAAAAAGTACTTTTTGTATTTAGTTTTGGTTATAATTTTTACAACCAATTTTGATCCTGTTAGGAATATTGAAAAGCATCATATACTTCCATTACTTCTTGTGGCATTCCGGCTCTTGTGTCATGTCCTTTGGTAAGTCGACAGCTCGTGTTGGGACATTATTTGTTTCTGAAAACCGTTATTTTATTTTTGCAGCGAGTGATCCAATTCACACTATGCTCCTTCAATATTTTACTATCATACTTATATTAATCTATTGATCCAGCTCACACCATACCTTCAATATTTTACTATTGTGCTTATATTAGTTATGTACCTGCATTTTGGAATCAGCAAGGATTATGAATCAAAATGATGTGACTGTGACCAATTATTGTTGTTTTCTGTAAATCACTGAAAATTAATATGATGCTTTTAATATAATTCGATTTCTCTCATGATCAGCAAAATTGCAGTTAAACTCATTAAGTGGCATGTAATCTGAATTATAAATGTTTCAATTATATTTTTCTTATTATCTCTTATCAAAGAATACATATGAACATTTGTAAATATTTTGCGATACAATATTTAAGGAAGTACCTTTTATGAGTATTCTCTATACAAATGATTATTCTTCAAAATGATACACCGAAGCTCTCATACTATATCAAAGGCAACAACCACTGAACTAATCACATACTCTTAGGATTACTAATATAGAAAAGTGATTATTATTAGAAATACAAACTATTCTTAGTAACAGAAGGGTATGGAGTATGTCGTAGACTTATGTAATGTGGCGAATTTTGAAGACTTTTTGAACTTAAGGTTGAATAAATTGTGCTTTGAAGTTATCATAGTCAAGCCCGAAAGGTCTTGAGAAAGTTCACTGATATTTCACTTATTCCATCTGTGAAACATAAAAGGGTCTACGTTTAAGCTTCAGTAGAATTGACCGAGTCATCGTAACGGTATAGTGACACAGAGTACATAGAATTACCGGCTGTATCGGATGGAAGAGGACTTTATGTCAAATAATTGATCTTCAAAGGAAAGCTAATTGCAGCATATTTTAGGCTGGTGAAATCTGATGAAAGACATGATTATTTGGGGAAAATTTTAGGAACAGTTACTTCCGATTGGTCAGTAAAAATTAAGGCGTACACTTTGGGAGACTGGGGATTTAGGGTACCACTTGCTCAGAATTCTTTAGTTCGACTCTTGCCTTGTGAGAAGACAAAAGGTCCGACTCCTTGGGGAAACTTGAGAATAGTGTTTTTCCTCGTAGAGAGGCCAGATAACTGTCTTAAAAAAGGAAGACAGGCTATAGTGTTAGGACGCACGGTTTGTGTGGAAAGAAACAGCATTAAGGTACGTAATTTTAGTTTCCATATAATATTCTATTTCATTTGTTTGGTTTTATGCAAATGTGTTGATATGCTTATGATTCACACATGTATCGTGTATTCATTTCGTAGGACTCTGTTGATATGTTAGAGTGTTATGCAATTTAATTCTTTAATTTAACAATTAGTTCATTGATGGAATTGACGGATTGCATGTAATCAAATATTCAATGTGTAGAATTCCATACGAATTTATGATGTAACCCAAAGAATGCTCAAATATGCAGTATTTCACATGGATTTATGAATTAACCCTAATATTCAATGTGTCATATTTTTCTTATGATATATGAATTGATTTCCTGTGTAGGATGATATTGTTATCGTGAGTCAATGACAATTGTATATTTATATATGATTTTTTAATGCTTAAATGATCCTGCAGGTTATTGGTTATTGTACTAGATTTAGTGGATATTATGCCATAAGTAACTGGACATTTATCTTATTGGACAGAATTGACTAGTCAAATGTAAATAAGACGTGTAGTAATGTATGCTGGTATATACGGCCGCATTTGTCTGTAGAGGGCACGTGGTAATTTCTAATCAATTGCCATGCGGCGAGGGCAATGAACTTCGAGCTAAGGTCATTTGTACTAAATATAGCGGTGTACCTTACCGAAACACAGAAATCTGTAAGGACAGTTATTTGTTAAGATCACATTATTTCAGAATTTATTCAGTGTGAATCGCTAATCTGAATACGAACAAAGAGAGTTAATATATATATATACAGATAAGTGGTGAAACTTGTCTAGCTTTTGAGGCATACTCTATATTTAAGGAAACAGCTTTATATTCTACCGAGAAGAGAAGGAAGGAAAGGAAAAGGAAAACCCGATGAGTCAGAGGGAAATCCGCATCTAAGAGAGGTTGGAATAATCAGAGGTCAGAAAGGGGACCAAAGCGCACGCATTAGACATGGAAACAAGACAAGAGGAGAGAGACGTCAGGTGATGCTGTCAAGCGTGGAATTGTGCTCTCTAATTCATCACTCGTAACATGATGTAAATTGAACACTGCGACTAAATTTTGGTTATGTATTAATTGATTAAATGTATTTCTAGTACATCTGTTGGATTGAAAGTGAAATTTTGGTTATGTATTAATTGACTAAATTTATTTTTATTTATTGGTAAAGGGGGCTCGTAGTTGTCTATTTCTTTCAATAGCCTTGCTCAGCTATCTGTTAACGTTCCATCTATCCGTCCACACTGGGCAATAACACCGTAGGAGGTCATTCCCTAGTTAACGATCGCCAAATCAATTAAGGAGGCTTTAATATTTTAAAGCCCTCCGTTACAACTTGGGATGGACGGAAGTGCTTCCAAGCCAACAAAGACTATGGTAATCATTGTAGTTGGTTGGGTCATAACTTGCTACTAGTTTATAATACTGCATATCAATAAATACGTATAATACGGCATAAGTATATAGTATCATTAAAAAGGGTGAAGGTTAAGATCTATATAGCAGGTATTTTCCAATACATGCTATGTTTATTGTAAAATAATATATTAGGGGACACATCATAATTTCACAAATCTTTTTATTCGTGATACATAGGTATGCACTAGCGTGTACATTGCTCAGGACTCCATTGCAATAAACAGTACATTTGTAAAGACATTTTCTATTGCAGATCAAACTTTGTGTGAGTGATTTTTATGATATGTTCTATTAAATTATGGCATGTTAGCCTCCCCAGCAACCACTGTGTTTGTATAACAGCCACATTCTTGTTGTTGTTTTTGTTCTTTCTTTTTTTTTGTTTGTTTGGGGTTGTTTTTTTTTTGTTTTTTACTTCTTCAAAGCCACTCCCGTAAAGACTGAGCCTATATTATTACAAGTCTGATACATGCAAACATTTATTATTCTTTAATACCTTTTTATCATTTATCTGAATGTCATTTTAAATTTTTATTTTTGCGGGATGTGAATTCTCAGGAAGTTGAACTTCGTCTACCTTTTCACTTAGTACATAAAAGACTGTGATGTTTTACCTGGCCACTGTTTTATTAAACTTCTAATTTTCTTCCACTTTTTAGCTCACCTGGCCATGCAAGTGAGTTTATGGTGACGTCCGTCATACGACTTGAGTCTGTCAACAATTGATTTCTTCAACTTCTCCAAAACTACTGAACCAGTGTTGATCCAATTTGACGGAAAGCATCCTGGTACGAGACCTTTCAAGTGTATACAAATAAGGCTAATTCGCCTTTAAATAAAGCTAGCGTTACTAAATAGAAAAGTTAAAACCGATCTGTTCTCAGTCAGCAATTGCTATTTTAAAATTCTTTTGAAAACCCACAACACGATTTTGAACCAAACTTAGCCCAGATTATATTATATCATATTGTCATAAAGACCTTTTAAGTTTGTTCGAATTATGTCGATCCGCCGTCAGACATAGCCACCGATGCTACAATTAGCCTTTAAATAGCGTCTTCTTCAAAACCACTAGGCCTAATTGGATTGTATTTGACATGTGGCGTCTTTGCATGACGAACTTTCAAGTTTATGTCTATGATGCTGAGGAACAACTTCTCCAAATGGTTGAATAGAATTTTACCAAACTTGATAGAAAGTATCCTGACTGCTTGAGGACCTTTCGACTTTGTACAAACTATGCCAATCCATCATCAAATAGTGGCGCTGTTACTAAAATAAAAACAAATAATTCCAATTTGTATAAATTGACTGCGTTTTCTACGGGGTTTTTTTTTTTATGGATGTAAACGGTCACGTGATACTGATCTGGAATTTTTTACACATCGATAAATTCTGCGGACTACTTTTGGTTCCCTATTTCCAGATCACTTGATGTGAAATTTTATCCATATCAACGCCTTACACCCTAATAATAACAACAACAAGCTCCCATCCACCCACTCCTGTGATTTCATATCAAAAATTACAAGCCACAGATTAAAATCGACCATTAGAAGTTAAAACAATGTAATCGCACAGACCTTCCTGCACTCCAACACTCACCCCTTTTGCCGGAGAAGGCATATGGCAGGCTTTAGAAGCCAATCTTCGGAAATTATTGCATTTCACCTCGACAACATGTTACAGCAGCGGTTATTAAAAGTCAGGGTCATATGTTAACTATGGGATTTCACTAAAAATGGACACGATTTTGCTTTTGAAAGTTCGAGAATGCGTAGAAAGAAACAACGACGTTGCTATAACAACACGTGCCATGCGCAAGCGTAATTTTCGAAAAAGAAAAAGGAATATTCCTGTTTTAACCGCAGCAACCATTTTTATATATGAAAATAATGATCATAACAACATATCACTGGCATGACCCGCTATGACATTCTACCCCATATCACTGTATAAAGAATCGTCGAATCTTGGCTAGCGAAGATAGGGCTATGTACTCTATCGCAGTTAAGAGGCTAATGAAAGAAAACTTCGATGCACATAAAAGTGAATGTTTTGTTGACTAAATCTGCTGATCTGATGTTAGAAAGGAAGTAAATTGCAATTATAAGGATTAAATGATCATAGTTGGGTATTTATCGATGTGTAAATTTTATCTAATCACTCACAAAGTTTACATAAAGTCCTTCGGACTTTATTTACTTTGTGAGTGATTAGGTAAAATTTACACATGGATAAATACCCAACGATGATCATTTAATCCTATAATATTTTACACGATGACTTCCTTAAAAAAACAACTTGACAGAATTGGAACAAAATTTGCAGAAAGCCTTTTGGTATAAAAGGGATTATAAGTTTGTATCTAAAAAAATGGCAGCCCTCTGACATCTGGCAAATTTTTAAAATATACATTCTGACACTGTTTAAAGAGTCGGTGTACTATTTAAGTTTCTTTTGTTCACCTAATGGTAAGGCCAAGTTAGCTTATGATATGGTTCTGCGTTCTTTGTGCGTTATCCCTCGTCCGTTGTCAATAATTGTTGTTAGCATTCTGTTACCCATATTCTTATCCAGTGTCTATCAAATTTGGCGTACGAACACATATAATCAAAATCTATGAAGAGTTCGATAATAAGCAGTATTCACGCCTGGAAATAATGTTTTCCGATGGATTATCTGACCATGTTACCAGTTCTGTGCAAACTTGGAATTTTACGCTTGTATCACTAAGATCTGAGACGAGTTCGATAATGAGTTAGATTCACTTATATACATGAGGTCTTTATGTAGCTGGTTGGATGAACATGTTGCCACTGTGGAGTACGTGCGTATTTCCGATCCAACTTTTGATCAAACTTGGAAAAATTGTTTATATCATCGAAACTCTTAAGACTTCGATAATACGCTAGATACACGTACACTAATGAGATGATTTTGTATCTGATTGGCTGGGCTTATTACCACTCTGCTTGTACCATTAGGACCTGAAACAAGTTTGATAATGAGCAAGATTTACGCAAAAAGGAGGTTTTCTTCAATGTGATTGGCTGGGCATGTTGCTACTCTGGAGTACATATTTCTGATCAGATTGTGATCAGATTTGGAATATATGTTTATATCATCAACATCACCTGACATTTCGATAATGCGCAAAATGCACCTATATTAATGAGGTGATTTAACTGGTTGATTGGCTGGGCTTGTTAATGCTCTGGAGTCCGTATTTTGATCAGTCGTAGATCATCAAGATCTTGGAAAAGTTCGGTAATGAGCAAGATACACTCATACAAATGTGGCGATCTTACACCTGATTGGTTGAGCATTTTACTACTGTTTAAGCTATATTTCTGGTTCAGTTTTGATCAGACTTGAAATATGGACTTGTATCATCGTTGCTGAACGATATTCAGACGTATCGATAATCTGATCATGCATCTGATTGTCTGCGCTTAGCAAAATTCTAGAGGCCGTACTTTTGATTTAGTTTTGATCAAACGTGGAATATCATCGTGGAAGATCCATCAATATTAATGAAATTGGCTGAGGTTGTTACCACTCCGAAAGCCATATTTCTATTTTAATTTTGATCGGACTCCAGATATAAGCTTGAATCATCAAGGTCTTGAATGGATTCGCTAATGAGTAAGATAAAAGCGTACTAATGAGTTATTCTTGTGTCTGATTCATATATATGATAATGTCGTCGAGATCTTGGGAGAGTTCGATAATGAGCGAGATCCATGCATATTAATAAGTTGATCTTGTATGTCATTGACTCGGTTTGCTACCATTCTGAAAACCACAGTTCTCTGATCCGACTTTGATCAAACTTGGATTATGGGGTTCTATCTTCAAGATTTGGGAAAAATTTGATAATGAGCAAGATGCACGCATATTAATGAGGCGATCTTGCATATGAATAGCTGAACATGCTTTCACTCTGAAAGCCATATTTTTGTTTTATCAGACTTTGATCATACATGAATAAGGCTTACATAATCAAGATCTCTGATGCGTCTGATAATGTGAGAATCCAGGCATACTAAAGACACATCTTGCGTGTAATTTGCTGAGATTGTTATCACTTTAGAGACTGTATGTCTTACCCAACTGAGCCGCTCAAATAGTTTAAACAATGACAATTTTGATGAATACAGTTATGAACAAAATCCGTGCATAATAATGAGGTGATTTTGCATCTGACAGACTCGGTGACTATTTCTGTTCATATCTTCACCAACCTTGGTATATAGACTTATGTCATTGGGATGTATGTGTAAGACAGACGCGTATTAAAGAGGTCATATTTAAAATGAGTGGCTGAGTTTCTCGCCACTTGAGAGGTTGCATTTCTGATGTTGGATGAATTTTAAATATGACTGAGACCAATGCATATTTGAGGCGATATTGTATCTGACTGGCTGTACTTTTTATTTTTTAATATTTGTAAACCATTCTGGAGATTATGCTTTTGATTGGATTTTGAGAGAGATAAAATGTGATATTTATCATGGATTCAAACAACTGATTGGTTACTGTTTCCAAAATATTTAAGTTTTTAGATTTTACGTCTATGTATATTGTGTAGATAGTAGAGTTTTAATCATTAATTGTAAACATAGGTATTTTCATGTTTTTATGACTGCTTTACATGATAATATTTCACCTGTCCTGTAACACTTTAAAAAACAGCAAAAGGGTTATATAAATAAAATTTATTATGAAAGAAAGGCAGAAACTATTATGTATATATAAGTACATAGTTTAGTCCTTATTCAGTGTCTACTCGGCGCTTCTTGGTTTGTCTCTTTTATTCATTAAATAGAGCAGCTCTTGTCACTGTCCAGCAATAGGCTGCAAGCATTGATGGGCTCGATTTGCCCTGATATAGGGCAGTTTGTTCAGCAGAGTGATGTAAGCTTAGTTATGATTGCATCATCCATGACTTCTAGGAATAACATGATGCAATTCAGAGCATCTATAACCCAATACCAGCTTCAAATTGCATCATTCCTTGTTTTGAATCAAAAAGCAATTACTGTCCAAACTCAGTCATTGATTTATTCATAGATTCAGTCAAAGATGTATTTTAGTCACAAAACGGACACTGGGTCATAGCATAAGGTCATTTGGCCTTACGGCCAAGTGAATTAAAAACATTTACACAGTTCTAACACCCCCACCTCACCTCTCTCTCTAATTATGACGATATATGATCAAATATGGATGAAAATAAAAAACTAGAGAAACCTTGCAACAGTGAAGGTAGCAGCGAGCAGTAAAGAGCAATACTCATTGGTGGTAATGTAGCAGTAACAATAACTGTTTGGAATGATGTATGACCGCAACAGTTTTATTCTGAAAACCTTTAACGAGAGATAATAGGTGTAACAGGAAAGAGAACGCCATGATTACAGAACTAATTAATGCTATTTGTCTAAATTAATGAAATAGATACTGTGTTTCAGCTGATTATGATACTGATAAACGCTTCCTTTTAAAGATTTAAGTGTTATGGCTCAAACATTTAATTAAATTGCGCAATTAATGAGCATTCCTTGTCCTTGCTCTTCAAGACCATGTGTTGGTACCGGTGTGCTGTGGTAGAGCTGCGCGCTTTGACGTGATTTGTTCTCAGGCACGATTACCTCCATACCATAAGTGTGATATCTGTGACAAAACTAGTCTTTTTATGTTTAGTCGACAGTCTCTTTTGTTATACTGAAATAAGAAAATATGAACGAACGAAAGATTGATAGATGTGCCGTTCTGATAGCAGCATCAGTACATAGTGACAAGAGGTTATCAGTAGCATTTCGTCAGGAAAATCAATATGGGAAGGAATAATGTTACGACCCTGTAGTTAAATTACATGTGTGTTAAAATTTAAATTCTTCTAATTCTTTGTTTCATTTTTATTTTATTTTTACATCATTAAATGTAATTATTATTATGATGATTATGTTTGCATGGGTCTAATAGTTTGTTAGAAACATCGTATTTATTTTAAACGTAAATGTGACTCGTGTAAGCACGATTTTTGTATGATAGTTTTTCGTCGCAAGTAAACATTCAGCAGTAGCTCTGTAAATGATTGGCTGATACTTGTTCAGGCTTTCCTACTGTCCAGATGGATTGCGAAATCACACGTGTCCTTCATGCGTGTGTACATGAAACGACGTATTAGTTTCTTTTATATGCTTAGTTATCGGTAGGAAAGTTCAGTCATAGTCGTAGTCAGTCATAGTTGAGTCACATCATAACATCTTGTAGAGTTTCTAATACCTTAAGGAAAAGGTATTCCTGTGCTGGAAAGAGTTGTTCGTTCGTACGTATGAGGAACAACATGTGTATTGTTAGTGGTGGTAGCTGTATTTCATCTACTTTCTAAATAATTATTTTCCCTGGAGAACAACACTACTGGCTTTGGACAAAGACATTTGATGAAATTATTTCTAAATCGGAACAGAACAATACAAATTCTGGACATTCTGTGGTAGCCTTCGTCTGACGTCATCATCCGCCATCTTGGATCGGAACTGAGATTCAGACTGTATCAATTTAGAACTGTTTGTTCACAGGACTTACGTGTTTTCACAAATTTAGAACATATTTTTGGATCTTCTTCGTAAATCGTAAGTCTTGTTTCATATATTTACCTTTTTACCGTGTTTTCTAGGGAAATAAAATTATTTTTGTTAAAATTTACAAAGCTTGTTGTCTTCACTCTTTCTTTGTGTTACTTTGAACGAGCCGATACATAACAATAAGAACATGAACGAAACAAAATTACGCTTCCAAGCGTTTGTTTGTTTTCCTCCAAGGAGGAAAATAACTAATAAAAGACAATAATAAGACAGAACAAATACAGCTGAAAATATAAATGAAATTAAGGTAAAATGGTCAGAGGAATATTAAAAGGTATCGGCCTTTTGGAGATTTAAAAGTGGCATTTCTCAGATCAATAACGTTGCAGGAAACACTTGGACCAAAGTGAAAACAATACTTAAGTTCTTCTACAGGTGAGATAATGCGACTAACAACATTCCAAGGCTAAGAAAAGAAGATGATGCAAAGCAGCTTTAAAGATATGATCAAACTATTATGATACAACTACTCGGACTCTCTCTCTCTCTCTCTCTCTCTCTCTCTCTCTCTCTCTCGTTGATATTTCTTCTTTTGTATCTGAAGCATGTTCCATGACACAATTTTTGTTGTATGAACGAATAGTTTCTAAATCGTTATTTAACATTTCTATTTGAATAAAGCGATTTTGTTTTCATCCTTAATTATTATGAATGAGATTTTCTAAAGTTGCCATTTTATGGATATGTAGATACAGGTGTGTATTTCAGTTGTAATGATTTCTCAAGTCGCAAATAAAGTTTAACAAGATCCCCCCCTGGCCGTGCCTCTTTTCTATAAAAAATAAAATATATTGAAGCTGAATAACATATTATATCTTAAATTGATCTTCTTCGGTGTTACACTTTGCATAATTGATACCTTTTCACATCGGAAAGGTGTCTAAGAGATACTGCTAAAGTAAACCCATCAGCTATGTTTTGTCCCAGATAAACGCTAATTTTGTAAGATCACGAGGGTATCTGAGCCCGAGGGGCGAAAAATGACAAATGAAGCATTCTTAAAATGGTAATTAGATTAAGTTTATGCCGTCTGAAATTTATTTATTTTTATTTTATCCTCTTTTGAATATGTGTCTGTGCCCTTTGGAAACTCCAGTTGGAAACAAACGGAATAGAATTCAACAGCAAGAAAGAAAGAAAAACAATTCCAGTTAGCGCGTGATTCAACGTAAAAGTGCATCATTATGAACAATGTCTGTAAATTCAACGTAAAATGATGTAATTGTATGGTCATTTAACTTCGTTGGGAATCGTGTGGCACAGTACATGCGTGGACAGTGTGGATAATGGGAATAACACAGAAATTTATTAGATAAGATTAGAATTTGAGGGAAATAGTGACCTGAGTGTTCTATGAAGCGCCTTCAGCGTTGAAACCAATGATTGTGATGGCGTTGCGTAAATTTTCTTTGTGGGATTATTAGGTTATGTCGTATTGGATCATAAATGTTTTTACTGTGTTTATTATGTGTATGAAATAGCAATGTTCACTGAAATGCATGGAATAGTGCTAATTGTACTGGATTTAGTCACTGATTCATTTCGTTTTATGAACGAAAGTTGAAAAGAATGTCGCTTTTAAGTTTTCAAGATTAAAAAACAGGTTAATGCATCCGTATAATTTGATTGTTATTTCAGATTTTAATTGTTTTACTTTTTCAAAACAGTTTCCTAGATGGCACAAGTTCCATGGCATATGCTACCTTATCAATACTAACAACATTCTTTGTTATATATGTAGTAATTTCTGTTCTTTGTTATACATGTAGTAATTTCTGTTCTGTTATACATGTAATGATTTCTGTTCTTCTGTGTACATTGTAGCTATATTTGTTCTTCTATATACATGTAATTATTTCTTTACTTTGATATAAATGTAGTTTTTTTTCTCTATTATAAGCATAATCAACTTACTGTGTGATGTGTCTTTGGTTACACACGTTTTGCAGATGCATTTTAAAGTCTTCATACAGCCTGATATCTGCCAGGCATTTTGAAGTCTCCATGCAGCCTGGTATCTTCCAAGCATATTTAAGTCTTCATCTGCCAAGTATTTTAAAGTCTTCATACAGCCTGATATATGCCAGGCATTTTGAAGTCTCCGTGCAGCCTGATATCTTCCAAGCATATTTAAGTCTTCATCTGCCAAGTATTTTAAAGTCTTCATACAGCCTGGTATATGCCAAACATTTTAATGTCTTCATACAGCCTAATATCTACCAAGCATTTTGAAGTCTCCATACAACCTGATATCTGCCAAGCATATTAAAGCCTTCATACAACTTGGTATCTGCTAAGCATTTTAAAGTCCTCTTACAGCCTGATATCTGACAAGCAATTTGAAGTCTCAAACAGCCTGATATATACCAAACATTTTAATGTCTTCTTCCAGCGTGATATCTGCCAAGCATTTTGAAGTCTCCATACTGCCTGATATCTGGCAAGCATATTCAAGTCTTCTTACAGCCTGATATCTGACAAGCATTTTGAATTCGCGATGCGTTTGTTAAGACCCATCGTCTTGTATACGTATAGTATGCGACTTTCCAACCTTGTTCTGGTAGAGGGTAAAACCCCTAGTCTTGTATACGTATAGTATGCGACTTTCAAACCTGGTTCTGGTATAAGGAAATCTCTAGTCTTATGTGCAAACATTATGCGACTTTCTAACCGCGTTTCGGTATACTTCTACTCTAGTTGCATACGTGCTGCAATTATTTTGTTTTATCTTTGTATTTTCAAGCTTGAATCAGTGTTATATGCATTTATTACATGTGTAGCAATCACAATGTTTGCTACAAAAACCATTGTGATTGGCACACAAAAATAGGGACAGACAGCGCATTATCATTTTTTTCGCACGTATTCGGAATTAGAACCATTGACCATTTCTATGCAACTTTTTATTTGATCAAATTTGATGATGGCATATACTAGACAGGTAAGTGAATTTTGATTATCAGGTAGGTAAAATTCAAAGTTTTACAAATAATTATGCATCAAAAACCGTTCTTTGTCTATAAAACTTTCATTATATATTAACACGTAATAGTTATTACACAAAAATATTAAAAATTATTTATACCTACAAGTAAAGCATTATATAAAGTCATAAATATTGCACTGCATACACATACAACTTTTATATTCATTTGTTCTTTATTACGAGTGCATGTACTTTTAACAATAATTGATAGTTGCCAAATAAAAAATATGGAGTTTTAATTTCTGGTTCATTAATAGGCGATATCGGAGTTTGTTTAGAAATGCTTTAATTGATGAAAACTGTAACTTTTTTAAAGCATAACAGCAAAGACATAGGGGAAATTGCATTTGGTTTATATTAAAATAAATTACACACTAAATGCAAATATATCTGCTTGCAATATGGAGTCCGGTTTACTGAATTTTATTCATTATCTGCTTGCAATATGGAGTCCGGTTTACTGAATTTTATTCATTATCTGCTTGCAATATGGAGTCCGGTTTACTAAATTTTATTCATTATCTGCTTGCAATATGGAGTCCGGTTTACTAAATTTTATTCCTTTACATTCACACAAGACAGTATTATCATACAGTATCAAAAAGGTTTCAAAATACAGTGAACTTACGATATTTAATGTTTTGTTTTAATTGTTTGACAGTTATAAACAAGTGCTGAATAAGGTTAAAATACTTCATATAGGGAACAAATCTTTAAAGCAGTTAGTACCTCTAAGGCATTTTTCTGATATTAGAGCTGAGATATTTCAATTTTCTTTTTAAATTATTTTAGTTGCACTCTGGAAACCGTTAAATGAACATAAGCTGCAAATTGCTTTTTTGGAACTAAAAATACTGACACTGACCTCAAGGTCTTAGTTTGATGTGTGCATCAAGTTTTATAAGCATATCACAAACAAATTTTGAGCTAAGCTCTGGGCAAATTTACAAATCCTGTCCTTCGAACAATAATTATTTTGATAGTGAAATACGTTTCATCGCATAAATCACATCTTTACCATTAATTTGATATGTGTATAAAATTTCATAAACATATATATTGAATTGTTTTAATCTGGTCTTGGAAATAAACGTGTGACCAATCTTGAATAAAAATGAACAAGTTGTTAAATTGTTTCTTGCAAAAAGCATCTGTAAAGGAATAGTTTGATATATTTGTATAACCAACCTTCAGAAACATATTTAATAAACCTAGGGTATGTGCTGTTTGTATTTACGTTAAGCTCTGTTAGATTTTAGTGAATATTTGTTGATTCAAGGGAATCGGTGTTGGGATGATATTTCGCTAACCGAGTAATTTGCCAATTTCCAGAAGCAGACATTCATAATGTACAGCATTCATGAGACTTTAGGAAAACATGGATTAGTTTAGTAAAATCGACCCTCCCTGATTTCTCAAACATGGAATTATCTAGATATATTTATGGATGTATGTTTAGCAATTTGAGACAAGAATATTTTTTTTTTTTTGTATTAGGTGTTTGGGGCGTGTTTTGTATTGCAAGGCGTGAAGTACTAATAATCGGGTCCGAAAGGCTTTCTGATAATCACATATACGTGAAACAATAAAAACCCATACAAATGTGAAATTAGAGCGTCGTGATGTTTGGTCATTAGGCGAATAGAGAAAATTTTTTGTAGTAGTTGCGCGTTTAAGAACCTTTCAGTTCACAAGGGTTGTTGTCTTTGAGGTCCTTCAAAACAGGGGAAAACAACGAAATTCAGGTAGGTGTTTGATTCTCTCGGTAGAGAGACCCTTTGTGTGTAACAATGTGTTGAAAGGTATTTCATTTATGCTCGAAAACCAAAGTAATGGGTAGTAGGGCGGATGAATTGATAAATGGAAATTGTTTATATATCCTTGCTAACTTCTTTCAGCAGGGGATAAACATCATAATAAAGATCAGCATACAGCTGAAAATTCATGATTACTTTAAATCCACTGCAGAGTTTTTGTTTCTCTATTTCCTTTATAACGCCGTGGTGTGTCAGCATTAACTGGGTTTAACCAAGCATCTCATTTGTTGCGTTGAGGATGTAATGATTTATCGCTTATGATAAATACATATAACAAACATTCATTAATGAGTATGCGAAAATTCGACGTAAACAGAAAACACACTTCAGCAAGACTGGTCCATTTCTGTGGTATGGGAAAACGAAAACATCAAAGCAAAAAGACTCTATACCAAATAAAACAGATCGACAAGGATTGATGAATCGTATGAATAACGCTATAAAGAGACGGAAAAGAGAACATAGTAATCACGTATTTGTGTGCAACATATTTTTCTTGAAATTTATTAGCTGTTGGGGTTCACTAAATACAAGTTTCCTTTTTATAACCTTGCATTGTCCCGCCATGGTGGCAGATTTTTTAAATAGATGATATCATCCTTCTTGGGCCATCGTACCTCATTTTTCGATTCACACCTTTACGCTTGACACCTAAAGGTGTATAGGACAGCGAACAATTAAATTGTCCTTTGCTTATTCTGTCAAATATTTCAGGAATGTGAAGTAAGAAGAAACTTCAACAAACAAGCACACATTTAGCTTTCAAGCGAGATATACAATTTAATGACCTTAACATGTGTTAAGCTGTGAACAGATAGGGGTGGAGGAAACAAAAAAGATGGTGTCGACTACAATATTATTTTGGCGACATTGATTTTTATAACTTGGAACAACGTGTTCATCTTGTGGTAAATATTAGCGAACTGGCGATTCTTAAGAAAAATAAATTTAGTTGATTACAACACAAGAAAGATGCTGAGTTATTAAATCAAACATACTACCTAAGCTATTCTTCCGCCCCCCCCCCCCATTAATTTCACCCATCATAATATCGTGGATGAATCCCAGAGGAGGTGGAAAGTATAGACTTTCGTTGTGATAGATATATCACCCGGGTTTCCTATTAATGCTAAAAGAGAGAAACAATTATTTGTAGCTACGATCTCATTTGAATTCCGTATTCAAATTGTTATAAGAGAGAAAATTGGTTAATATTATATTTATCTGAGACGTATGTGAAAAGTTTATATTTTCATCACAGCACCAATGATAAAGTCTACAATGTGTGTGTGTGTGTGTGTGTGTGTGTGTGTGTTTAAGATGCGGGAAAAATGAAATTTTGAGCATATAACTTATCTTTATAAAAGTTAAATTTGTGTTATGTACGCACAATCAATATTGCTATTCTCAACCAAAAATACAAATTTCACTGAATAAATGCTGGGATTTTAAATTCCTCAACTTCATTGATTTTTATTGTTGTTATATTCCTGTTTGCAACAATAAAGTTATATACAAAAGAAAACGTTATAATTTTGTTCTCAGAGATCTAACCATTAACAATTACAAGTTCATTCTGTTTTGATAACAAGGAAACAGCAACAAAAACAACACTAATAATAATAATAATAATAATAATAATAATAATAAATAATAACTGAAGGTGGCTGATGACCTGTGTACCAGAGGTGGGGAGGTGACATCGGAATACACAAGTTCAAAAAAGTTTCAACATCAGCTATACTAACGAGTTTCTTGGTATCAGGTAAATGGAAATTATATTTAACTGGTCGTAGGTGTGATTTTTTTCTACTTGAAAAACAATAATATAATCAAGTACGTACCTTTTATCTTGCTTGAATTAAAGGAAAGTACATGTTTCATTCATGTAATAAAAAAATCCTTTATTCCTTAAGAAACAATAATAACAAAACAAAACAAGCTAGAAAATGCAGGAATCTGTTGCTAAAGTGTTTATTGTACCGATAAGTAGTTAGATGATCGGTAATCCTGGCTCAACATGCCTGTCCTATCCGCTTAAACCATTTAGCTAGTTCATACCCACTTTAAACCAGTTAGGTTGTTTTCAAAATTTGAATAAAACAAAACTACCAAAAACATAAACAAGAAACCAACCCAACCCCCAACCCCCCAACCTCCCTCAAAAACAAAAACAAAAAAACGCCTAGCCAATGCTCGTCAGATATTGGGAGAAAAACCACTTGCTCAAAGGTCATGAAATCTTTTGAGAAACTCTATTTTTATTAGAAAAAAAAAAACCTGGCTCAGTGGTCGTCAATTTCTTTTTAGGAAAACCTGGCTCACAGGTGGTAATGTTTCTATTAGAAAAACCCTGCTTAGCTATTTGACGATCATGGGACAACCCATAAGTCAACTAATTAATTTTGGACCCTAAAGTCTAGACTAATTAATTTTTGCCGCTTGGTGGAGTTTTTAATCATTCGAGTACAAATTTCTCAACCGACTAATTTTGAACCAAGGCCACCTCCATACCTTTAAACGTTTGTTTTATCATCGACGTGGACATCGCGTGATAGTGTATTGTCGAGATACATGATCTTGCCCACTACCTGGAGGATTTAGCCATTTACTGTAATGGTAGGCTGTACGTTTGGCTTTTCTGGTTCAGGTTGGTGCACCACCTCTGTCTTCTTGATGCTGATTGTGTGATCAAACTTTGGCACAAGCTGAAGAGAAATGGTTAGTATTCTGTTGCATCTCAGACTCAAATCTGGCATTCAGGAAAAGTCATCAGTAAGAAGAAAATTACGACCAGGCACTTCCTGTTAATTAGTCTTCGCCTGTAGTCTCCTCAGATTGAAGAGTTTGCCAACAGTACGGTATCTGATGTTGATCCCATTGTTACAGTCACGGCGGACATAGTAAGCATGGCAGACAACATGATATTGAAAAGGGATGGTGCCAACACACAACTTTGCTTTACTCCATTGGTGACTGCGAATGGTTCATAGAACTCAAAGTCGTCCATGACACGAGCAAGCATGCCATGATGGAATTGCCGAACCATTATGATGAATGTATCTGGGCAACCACATGTTGCCATGATCCTCTAGAGGACCCCACGACTGACTGTGTCAAAGTCTTTTGTTGGGTCGACGAGTGTCTTGTGCAGGTTGGAGTTCCGTTGGTAGCGCTTTCTCCTGGACCATGCCCGCGTCCCTCGTCCTTTCATAAAGCCACTGACTTTCAAGGCTAGAGCCCTTGATCGATGTAACGCACAAGGCGATTCAGCAGAATTTCTGGAGAGGATTTTACCGGCGATTGGCAGCGAGGAAATGTCTCGAAGGTTGTCGCAGGATTGGCTGTTGCCTTTCCTCTCTTGACTAAAAGAGTTCAGTGAGTTTCTATGACTTTGTTCATTGAATTATTCGTTTCTGAAATTCCTCAAGTCTGTTTCATATTCATCAAGTTCAAATATCTTCCTGCGAAATCTTAAGGCTTACCATTGCACCCCTATTTTTACAGATGCCCTTGCTATTCAACGATAGTAACTTAACTAATAAATGTGCCCATCATCAAAATGTAAGTTACAGAACTCCCATGCATATCTTCAACTGCTCTAACTGAAACAATAAATATTGTTTTATTCTCGACAATACATATTTGATTTTTTTATTCTCTCTTCTATTTCCTGACGGTCTCTTTCAAGTACTTTATTGCATCTCTGTTTAATTTACTGCAGTGCAATTACTTGTATTATTTACCATCAATACAACAGAAAATTTTAAACCGTTTGTAAACTGTAAGTTTAAGGTTTTTTAAAAATGAATATACACCTGAATTATTTATTTTTAATGACACATTTCTATTCGGCGATCTTCACAAAGTGTACCTTGTACTCAGGAAAGGGGACGGAGCATAATCAAATCCATAAGTAGTAGTTGCTATTTGTGGTGTTATAAAGCCAGTGTGTGTGTGTGTGTGTATATATATATATATATATATATATATATATATATATATATATATATATATATATATATATATATATATATACATACAAGAATATTGTTATTTGTCCCGTTCACCAAATTAATAACGTTTAGCGCATAACGAAAATAAAAATGCAATGTACTTCTATGTAGTTTTCATCAAATTTATCGAATCTTTTCTTTATATCAGCAATTGCATATAACTTTACATCTATTTTTCTGTTTAAATTAGTGCCTAATTCTTAATTTTTTTATCTGTATGTACCTTACTATTACAACATTTCGATTTTAGTTTCATATATAACATTTAATTTCTTATCGTTCCCTTGTGTCCATGACTTCATATTTCTAAAATTATTATCCTACTGGGTCATGCATATATAACCATCAAGACGTCTTTATACAAACTGTCTAGTTAATGTATTTTGTTGTCTTAAATTTATAAAACAATTGTTATTAATGTTTAGTTCGTTACTTATTGAAGTATCTAGCACTTTACCTTATCACATTTGCCTGAATATTTAAAAGTTAAATCACTTGGACTTCTTAAAGAACTTAGCTTAGGGTTAATGCTATTTCTGTCATTATTAATGACAAAATGATGAAACGGGGAAGTTAATTGGCTTATCTTTAATGATAGTAAATTTTTATTCTGTCACCAATATTGAAATGTAAGTTTATTGAACCACGAGGTCTAAAACAACTACCTAAATGAGAAGAAAAATAAAATAAAATAAAATATAAACCTCATTGATTTATTTTAATAACATAGTTCTGTTAGATAATCTCCTAAACGTGTAACTTTGACTCATCAAGACGTGATGGTCCATTGTCAAACACATAAGCAGAAAGTACTGTTTGTGGTGTACAGAAACCAGAACAAAAATTAAAAAACTGTTCAACTTCGATACTTTACTTTTAAACATATCTGTTATCAGCATATGGTTAATATGTTCTATTAACACAAAGATCACCTTCTGATGTATAACGAAAATAATTTTAAAAATACTATCATCATCAGATTTATCTAACCTTGTGATTTTGATCATTCAACCTTGCATTATAGGTGAAAAGTGGGTCAAAACTGATTAACAGGTTTAAAATGGATAGTAGGCTGAGCCAGAACTCCCTAAACGCTAACTACTCGCATAGAACCAGACAGAGCATGCAAAGACTGATAAGATCATCCTAAAACACCAAGTTTTATATTTTTGTTTCTTTTTTTTTTTATAGATTCACTGGAAATGTGTAGAATTAAGTGGACCTTCATACTTCGGTAAATATAACTTTACGGAGGTTCATTGGGGTTTATATTAGTATCATATGTGTTACAATGCAATATCAATATTTCTTAAATCCTGCTAGAATAATATCTTTATATTCTGAAACCTCTGAAACTAGATATAAACTTTCAAGAAATTTCACTGAAACCAAATCAACAGTCTCAAGATAGGTTCCATTAATACAAACTCTTGTTCTAATGCAGGTGAATTGTAAAATTCATTATTAGGCAAAAGCAACGTTTGTAGCTTCCATTAGTATCATATTATGGAAACTAAATGGAAACTAGTGGGATCGTTTTGATTTTGCTGAAACTGTCAGGAAACTTTCCATCATTAAGAAATCATACAACTAGTCTCTGCTTTTATTCATTTCCATGAACCTAGACAGAAACTACTTTAATGGTTTCCGATAAGCCTGAATCTACTGGAAATTTTATGTTTCAGATGCATTTGAAACTGTATGGAAACTAGTAGGATCATGGAATATTGAAACTAACTGGAAACACCAACAATAGTTTCCGGAAGTATCTGAAACCACATGGATATTTGTAGAATCTGTTACGGTAAACAATGAATGTTTCAGATTGGTTTCCAAGTAGTTACAGTGAAACCCTTGATGATTGCAAACCGCCCTGAAATCCAGGTGTAAATTACATTAATGCTTTTCGATAAACCTGAAACTGTTGGAAATTTCATGCTTCAAATACAATGGAAACTACTCGGAAACTAACAGGAAAATAAAATAGTTAAGCTAAAAGGAAACACCAACTGCAGTTACCAGAAGTAACTGAAGCGAACCAGACAATTGATGAATCTGGTGCTATTGAAACTATGAGAAAATTAAAATTTCAGATAGGTTTCTGAGTAGTTGCAGTGAAAATGAAACTTGTTGATTCCAAATTGTCCTGAAAACTGGACGAATACTAATTCAGTGGTTTCTAATAAACTAGAAAGCGTTTGAAGTTTCATGCTTTAGATGCAGTGGAAACTACATGGAAACTGGTAGGATCCAAGAGTGCTACATCTAAGCGGGAACACAAACAAAAGATTCCTAAAGTAACTGAAACTGCACGGAAACTTGTAGAATCTGGCACTATGAACACTAAAAGTTTCAGATTTGTTTCTGAGAAGTTTTAGCGACATTGACGATTTCAGACTGTCCTGAAACTATGGGGAAATATAGTTTCCTTATATGGAAACTCCTAGGAAACTACACAGAACTCCAGAGTAGTTTCCGTTTATTAGAACTATACTGAAACCCAGGTGCACAGTTTCTTTTTAGTTTCCGTCGAGTCTCGGCAATCAGGAACCTCGTTATCATGCAGCGAGTAGTTATGGTTTCATGCGTTCATCAAAGACTGATCTTAGAGCTCTTTCAGTCAGTCTTTCAAGTTTGTGAAACGTCTGAAATGACAATTTAGGGTGCAGTAGTTGAAAATTACCATGATAAATAAGTGATACACTGCCAATCGTCTTTCATTTGTAAGATGTTTTCCAATTCGTTTGAGCAAATTTATTTCTTGAGATGTTTCTTGACTGGTCTCATTGATTTGCGGTTAAAAATTTAGCATAATATTTAAAATGACCCCAAGAGTTTAACCAAAATCGCCACATGAGACGATGGTGTCATAAAGAGATAAAGTTTTCATGCATTATTTACTTTTCTTACCAAGGGCAATATCTTGGAATTATCTGAGTTAGCTACATTTGATTGTCTCAAAACCACTTGATCGTTTCCACCGTAGACTTCATAACACGATTTTTTTTTTACTGCCGAGTCTCATCATCCATATGCTGATAATTTCTAGAGAAGGAGTTTGTGGGGTTGGCAGTGAAATGACTTGGATAAATCACACGAGTAGCAGAAACATATTAGTTTTGCTCTAGACCTAAGTACAACTTTTCTAAAAGTCTATTTAGAGTAGCTTGCCAGCTGAAACCCTCCATGAAAGTAAAGAGATAAGAATACAAGATATTGTCAAAGTAGGTGGCAATCTCTTTCAAAGTGTGTTGATATGGTTTGAAGAATACTAACTGGATGATAGTTTTCTTTATCAATGGAGCCATTTTTTTTAATTTTTTTTGTATATTGGGGGAACGTGGGCTTCCTTGAGCCTGGCTGGGAAACTATTTTAATCAAGGTTCTAGTTTATGAGTTTGGTTATAGGATAGGACTAGTTAGTGATTCACTTTGAAGTTGTATTAATAAATCTGAGACGAGATCAATTCCTATTGCTTAAAAGATTTAATGCTGATGTTCGATATGAATGTTATTATGAAGTGAAAATCATATTGTGAAAGTCACTAACGCCAGTGTAAACATTTTCACAACTGCATGAAAACCACTTTTGTGTGCTAAAATAACACCTATAAGAATGAATGTTTCCTTAAGTGCAGACTCACATGCCACCGTTATATCTTCGGCAAAGTGTATTACCCATATACACTAGATTCTTGCTTTCCTAAACAATATTCCTGATGATTTTGAAAGAATTCCAGGTCTTACTTCCTTTAATTATACCTGATGACAGCCATGCAATGACTTCTATTTTGCATCATATTTCATATTCAGACTGTATCAGTTTATTCTGCTTTAGTTGGTTTAGAAATATTTTCTGAAAAGGAACAAGAAAACGCCTGTTTTGGCTACCAGAAAACTTATATTCTGGTACATTTAAAATATTTATCATTGTTGATATAATTATAAAATATACTGTTGCTATTCTCTTACTTTACATGTGGTAAACTTAGAAATAATACTACCAAATACGTGCTTACGTACATTTTCCATATTGATCCGAATAACCTGGCAGTAAAATAATATGCTGGTACATTAAAATTTCGTACCATCTCCTTTTTGATAATACAAGAAATCCTATTATATACTACTTTCTGTACTCTATCGTGTGACCACGGCATTGACATCAACCATTTTTGAAATTTGTAAATTGACTTTGCTAATTCTGGTATATTTTATCTGAGTAATGCCAGTACGACATTCCATGTCTTGGTGTTACCTTCGCTACTGCTCTGTTTAATTGATCTTGCCTAAATGTCATTTTGCACTGTGCCATATATCTGCTCGCTGTAGGATCATTATCAATGTTAAAGTTTTGTTTTTGAAAATGAATAGTAGTTGAATTTCAAAATAAACATTGTCTGTGTAATATATCTGCACCTCGTTAAATTCATTTCCGAAAATAAGTTGCATGGCTTAAGTTACTATATTAAATGCGTTAAACTGTGTTGCAGCACAATGGTAATATTCGCTAAATGTTATTTTTCAAAATCTGTATTCCTTGATTTCTTATATAAATTTTCTTCTAGTTATCTGGATTAACTGCACATTTGATAGTATTCATTCCATAGTTAAATCCATACAGTTGGAGAATATGCCCTGCTTTTTATCCTATCTTCTTTTTTTGCGCGGGATGGACCTGGGCCTGTTGCTATAGGGGTATGTCTATAGGGTATTCCATCAGAGCATAATTAAAAAAAGGTTTTTAGGGCTTAAGTTACCTTAGGTAGGTTTTGTTGTACATTTGTCCTTTCCCTATCAAATGTAGACATAACAGAATAGATAAACACTTATTAAGGATATTAAAGCCATATGTATTTACTGTTATCTCTACTCATTTAAGGTTTGAAGGCTAAAACGGCTTCCATTCTTTGTTCCTGTATAATATATTTCTCGTATGCACGAAACAGTTGGAGTTTTGCAGTTTGCGAGTATTTTGTCCTTTAATCTGCAATTAGTTTGCTTTACCTTTCACGCAACTTTTGTTCTTCAAAGATATTCATGTCCAGACCCCATATTCTCAAGAAGTTCTGGGTAAAAATCTTAATCTAAAGTTCAAACACACAATCAAACAAAGGATATTAGGTCACCTCTCATCATCATCATCAGTCCCGTAGTCTGGTAGACCGTTGGGGCACCACACAAGACCGAACAATCAGCTTCCTCCATTCCTCTCGATTTTTTCCGTCATTCTCATTGAGTCGCTCAATGTCAAGCCTGTCCATTCTCGAATATTGTCTTCCCACCTCTTTCTCTGCCTGCTTCTTTCTTCTTCCTTGTACAGTACCTTGCAGGATTGTCTTGGCAAGTCCTGATGATCGTGAGACATGCCCATACCACTGCAGTTTACATTTTTTCACTGTGTTCAGGAGGTCTTCGTGAGGCCCAATGGCTTGTCTGATTCTTTGCCGTATTTCTTCATTGGTGATACGGTCTTTGTATTAGACGCCGAGGATCTTTCGGAAGCATCTCATCTCTGTGGCTTGTATCCTTTTCTCTAAGTAAGCTGTTGGTCCATGATTCACAGGCGTAGAGAAATATGGAGATAACCAGTGAGTGCATCAGTCTGACCTTTGAACTGAGTGCTATGTTCTTGTCGTTCAAGATGGGCTTCAGTTGTGTCAGCGCTGCTGTTGTCTGCGCAATCCTGGAGAGTACTTCAGGCTTTGATCCTTCATCTGTTACAATTCCCCCCAAATACTTGAAGCTGTGGACTGTTTCTAGCTTCGTACCTTGGACCCTGATGTCAGTACTGATGCCCTTGGTGTTGTTGGTCATCAGTTTGGTCTTCTCTGCACTGATTTCCATGCCGTAGGCTGCGGAGGTTTTGTCGAGGCTCTCTACTAAGCTAGCTATTTCTTGTCACCTCTACATCATTGAAATTAAACATAAAAGTAGCTGCTTTAAAAGTAAGAATATTCTGAATATTATTTCGTAAGAGCATTATGAAAATGATATGGTACGAACATTATGAATAGTATATGGTAAGAATATTATGAATTTTATCTGCTAAGAATATTATTAATATTATCTCCTAAGAACATTATGAATATTATATGGTATGATCATTATGAATATAATGTGGTAGGAACATTATGAATAGTATATGAACGTTTCTTTATTCTGACATCAGTAAAATATATGCAAATTTGTCCACAACTTAAACTTGACAATATAGTATAGGAATGATTTATATCAAAATCAATGTGTATGTATATACGTATAATGCTTGGGGTCTAATGAGTACTGAATTGTTTACAGTCAGAGCTTTAAATGATATGGTGATGAAAAGAGGAAGTCTAGTAGGATCACTTTAGGATACCATAACAGTTTGTAAGTCAAGATTTATATTGTTTACTTTGTATTCTATCGTTTTAATAGCATCAACATAACCTAATAATTCCCTTGCTTTGCATGACAATTTAGCAGATAAGAACCTCAATAAAATGGATAAAAAGCACGTTAAGAAAACATAAGACATGTTTGTTGAGACATGTTCTGATAAGCAAATTTGTAACAGTTGATAATTGAAACGATTTGCAGACATAGTGGGAGAAAGATAACATAACATCAAATGGAATAAGATACTGTATATCTTTTAATAATCTGGGCTAAGATTACCTTTACCTGCACTGAATGCAAGTTTAATACAATTTAACATATTAATTTTTAAAAGAGGGAGCCAGATCAAACAAGCATGCAAACATCGTGACTTAGAGCGAAATTTATTGAAATTATTTCTAAATAAATGTGTGCTTGACATAACAGCTAATGTGACTATTTAAGTAGTGTCATTATACCATATGCTTAACTATTTTGTATTAAAATATATGTAGCAAAGACATGAACAAACAACTAAATATTATATAGGTGGATTACTTCTTGTTGGAATATTCTATCGAGTTTATTCATAGGGGGATGGGCGCAGAAAGGAAGAAATTTGCTGGTTTTATTGAGAGAATCAGTGAGCAAATGAGCGTGGGAGAAGATCAAGTAAGCTCAGGGTCACGTTAAAGTGAACGTTCTCTAGAAAGAAAACAGGTATAGTCATTTCCAGAAATGCTATAGAGTATCTATTACACAGTTAAACAAATGACACGTGAGGCAAAATATTATCAACACTATTCATCATGCAGTACTACATTTTTATTTTACAGCTGGCTGCAGTATGCTTTTGAGAATGATACAAAATTTGAAATAGGATGACCCCGGACATAAACCTTACGTAACCTTTAGCCAGCATGAAGTTAAAATCACGGCCGTAAAAATGGAAAAATTCTGACTATATTTCTTCACAAAGATTTAAAAGTTAGGGTTACAGAACCTAATAATACAAAGAAAGTCGTTAATCAAAAGTGCCTATTTCATACAATAAAACGGGAGAAGAGAAAAGTGAAACGAGTGATGACAATAGAGATCAACTTGCATAACAGATAATGACAATACTTTTAAACTCCAAAAGATATATGTAAATAAAAGGTTCGAGTAAATAGAACATTACAGTGGTATTAGCAGAAATTATAAAAAGAAACGTACAAAAGTTGTTAAATGCGTCGGGTTAGTATCGGAACAGCTTCAGATGGAAAGGGTAAAGCAACAGCTAGTTTATGACTTGGATGAATGGCATCAGGATGTATTATTTCAATACAGTTAAATGATTTTGCAGCAAATTTATGCGTTCTTGTCGCAAAAGCTTTAGAAAAGAAATGGCATACATTAAGATTTAAAACATGATAAGATAGTAACTTGCATTATAATGAAGTTAAACAGTATTGATGAGATGGTTAATAATGCAAGAAGCAACACATATATTTAATACCTAGTAAAATAGATACAAGGAGATGAAAAATGATTTTACAATATAAGTAAGCAATATTGGAATCCAAATACCTTTTATATGGTGGCAATGAAATTAAAGAGAATAAGATTTTAAAAGAGATCGCAGACAACTCTAACAGAGGAAAGTATGCGAGAGAATAAATTTTCAAAGACGACAGTTCTAGAAGTTTTCATGCAAGTTCTTTATTTTTTAAAATGGACATGGCAGGAGAAGATTTTTTAGAGAATGAAATGTATTTGACCAGTCGAGTTGGTAACATATATAGAAAGTTATCAATTTCATTAAAAAGAATTAATTTTGTGGTTGTTGTTTAAAATACGTCAAGTGATTAAAAACAACATATTCTGTTACACCATCGACGAGACTGAAACAAAAACTGTTTTAATTCCAGGTGGATTCTATAATGTTGAAATGTATAATGAAGAATGCTAAGGATGAAATGACTTTTAATATCGGCAATGAAGAATATACTAACATTCAGTGTTAAACATAAGTGGACAGGTTTAGTAACAATGACTGCGCAGCGTACATAGCCAACTTCGACACTAAATTAAGAGGATTTACTTGTCAGAGGCAACTACGGGTAATATTGAATGTGATACATTTTGTGCTTTCCTGAAACCTAAACATTTATGCAATTTATAGATCCGATTAATGACAACGATTTTTGCGGTTATTATTCTACTCTGTCGTGGTCTTAACCAGTCAAAACTCTTTTTACGATGATTTTATTTCATACGACGTTAATAGGAATAAATAGCAATTACAGTGAGGTACAAAAAAAAACGATTAAACATTAGTATCAAAGATGAAGCCTCGAAAGTAATAGATATTCACAGAATGCCTGCGATGTACTGTCTCCGTATTAATTAAATGAAAATACCATTAAGAAGTCCTAGTGGTTTTGGCTTTGGAATAGAGAGCAAGGAAGAAGAGACGTTCTCCATTCTCTAGATACATTAATAAATATTGAGCTTAACTTAACGACCATATGAATAATATAGGTCATTCGATAAATGTCGCTGATGCAGGTAATCGTCTGTTTGCACAAAGAAATATTGGCATTCATATACGTAGGGACATGGATGAAAATAATTTAAGAGATTTTAAAATGTGTAGAAAACAAGTTAATCGTAAGATACCAACCATAGAACAATGTTCTGATTGATCATTCAAATTCAAAGAGCTGCAGAAACAGACAGGTGATAACAAAAAGGGTTTAGATGTTCAAGATTTCTTTACCAAACGACTCTTTTCATATTTTGTCTTTGCTGTCTTCATAGGATGTTAGTGATAAACATAGAGAAGTACCAAACACAGAATCGACTGAACGGATGATAAATGATAAAAATTATTTGACTTAAAGATTGATATGTTGCAAATCAGGAATACTAGAGAAGATTTCAAAGCCCTGAATCAACAGCTTTAGCAACTGGAGAAAGAATTAAACAATGAGAATATCGAGTATGCCGAAACATAAATGTTTTTGATGATTTAAACAAAATGCTGTAATTTATCAAGATAGACAAAGTGTCATTCGAAATTACAATGTAAAATAACTTGAACAAAGTTAATAAAAAGATAACAGACCTGATGCACAAGTCAAAAGCTCTATTAGATTGATAAGAACAACCCTTCATTTACTTAACTAGATATGAATGACAGGATTAAAGTCTTAAAAGATAAGACTTTACAAACTCTCAAAACCGAACTAAATTCAAACATACAAGCGGCTACGAAATACGCTGAAAAGGAAACTACAGTCAATATGGGCATGGTAAGAGGAGGTATAAACAAACTGGATTAAAAGATTTAAGGGAGATTATGCGAACAAGGAGAAAAGGGATTAAAGAACTGACACAGTTAAATCAATTATGGAAACATACCTATAGACAAAAAAAACAAAAAAACGAATTAAACTGAAATAAGTAGTATTGCATCCATTTCCAAAACCTGATAAGCTAAAACAGTCCATAGCAACATATGGAATTTAACAAGAAATCAATATATGGATGTCTTTTGGAGTATGATTATAAAAGTATTGTAAAGAGTGAGCAGTATATTGATGGTGTTATTTTAGCAGTGGCTATTGGGATGATTATGGGATTGTTTCAAAGAGTGAACAGCATAAAGAAGGTGTCATTTAGCAGCGGCTATTGGATTATAGAATTATTGTAAAGAGGGAGCAGTATAAAGATGGTGTTATTTTAGCACTGACTATTGGATTATAGAATAATAAAGATGCTGTTCTTGTAGCAGTGGCTATTGAATTATAAAATTATTGTCAAGAGTTAGCAGTATACAGATGGTATTATTTTAGCAGTGGCTATTGGATTGATGTCTTTTTTCTAAATGAGAAGAAAGAAAAACAAAGAAAGGATGGATAGAAATTTTTAAATCGTGTTTTCATCAAGTACTTGAATTATGCACATTTCATTGATTTAACTATAAATACTGTAGACATAGATGCAATTCAAGCGAATATATCAGGTATGCAAACCATTCTCATTGACTTACATATTGATCCTTCTCTCCACCTCCCCTCAACACAATCTATTTCTTATTTAGACTAAACCATTTTTGTCTCCTATGATATCAGTGATCTCGACTTCTACACTAGATATCCAGATTTTTTTACTCAGTAGATATAATTCGAACAGAAGTCTTTACATAGTTAATGAAGCATGCACATATTATCTTGAAGAGATCAACATGTTTCACTCCGGACTGAAACAAAGAGAAGTACACGTTGAGAAAGAAGCTGTTAATGTAGGTGTAAACGTTTTGGATTAAAAGATAAAGCTGCTTATGAAACATTTAAATGATACGGAAAGAAGTTTGCCACGGAAACAGGAATAAGTCATATTCACGTGAATAAGAAGACTTCAGCAGTGAGTAAATACGAGAATTGGAATTGGTATCGCATATATTGCAAAAACTGAGGAGATAAAATATAAAGGTCAATCGCTACATAAAGAAGTTTGAAGTTTTTAATAAATAAAATTGTGTGTTGGATTTATTCTCTGGTTATCCAACACCACAAACAATAATTAATACTTTTGAATTTGAATATGCATTATACAGTTTTATTTAATACAAGTTACATACAGTAATAAGTAATATATAGTATCATGAAATTAAACTAAAAGCACAGATATATATAAATAAATATATATATATATATGATATTTGTCACACCAATAAAGCTTGCATTTCTTGCTCAACAATTATGTCAGAGGCTCGGTTATTATCCAAAAGTATGAGCAACTTACGATAGTCTCCAACCATACCCAAAATCACATCAATTCAAGTGGATATGACCTACCTCGGAAGAACAATTTAATAGCTTACTAACCACTCGTCACCAGCGGGTACCTTAGATGGTCTACATTTTCTCATAAGGCCCCATTATCCACAAAGTAACAAACTGGAACTTGTGTAGCTTCAGTTTTACTAATTGCCCTCTCAAATAAACTTGAAATCCGACTTGCGCAGCTACCAGAGCTATGGCGATGAAAGCTCTTGAGAATGATGTTGATCAGAAAATTATTCCTTTAGCTGAAACATTTGTTAGTCAGTCTTTTGACAATGTCACTTTGCTATTGGTATTGATCAATCAATAGTGCTATTGGTAATGATCAATCAATAGGTATTGATCACAGTAATCCTCTTGTAACTGCTCATTTTGTTTATTCTAATCAGGGTGACAAAAGACAATAACTCGTTGTTAAGAAGGAATACGATCTGGAGATCTTTTTGTTTCAGAGGGCTATTAGCTAAACTGAAGTTACACAAGTTCTATTTATTTTCTTCTAATACAAAATTAAGCTGGTCGTGTAATTTTTATTTTTTATTTGTTTCTTTATTTTTCATGCCGATTAATACCATATCTTTATCTTGATGAATCTGCTTGCAAAGAAATATCCTTAAGTTGTTTAAAGTATATCTTCATTCGTCCATATTCTTACTCTAGTTCCATTTCAAAGATCTTACACATGTTTATCAAATACGAAATCGTTCATACGTCATTTGACATATTTACCAAAATCATTGATTGCATTTTTGTCTAAAAGATGTATTGAGTTATATGCATGATTTTAACCATGTTTCTTGAGCTCACAAACCTGACTTGTGTATCCTTGTAAGTATATATCTTAACTTAACATTACACATCAATTCTATTTTTAATATGTATAATCATTCAGCTACTGAAGGTTTTGTAATTTTTTTTTGTCGTATACGGCTGTTTCTATAACTCAGAACCATTAGGAATTAGATTTTCTGGTAGTAAAGAATACCCTTCAATATATACGTGCAAAGGCGTTGCTACATTTGAATCTATTGGTATAATCCGTCGAGAGTTTGATCATCTTTTCAAGACAATAAATATGTTCTTTTCTTTTGTTGCTTGTTTGCCCATTTAAAGATTTTAATAGACTCTAGATGACACATGGTCCAGGAATATAAATTGTTGTCATTTCGGTGCATAATGAATGACCTTGACCTTGATGAATCCTATTCTCCTTCATGTTTTTCTGACTTTCGCAATTAACATAATACTAATGATTTTCTTCAGTGCGATATATATATATATATATATATATATATATATATATATATATATATATATATATATATATATATATATATTAAAAACAACCTGACCTTTATAGTGTTGGTATAAAGCAATTTGATATGCTAATACTATTGGTATATCAAATTGTGATCCGCCCATGGCGCAATAATACGCATATATAAACATTCTCGCGACCGTGTGCAGTTGATTCTAGATCAATGATGAATTTCCACCATTAATCATTAGTGACGTATGAAAATAACGATAAAAAGTATTAATAATCCCCGTTTTCTAAATGAATTTATTATGGCACATATTTTCATCGCAATCCTTTTTGTTTTCTGTTCCCCCTCCCCTCTCATGCATAACGGACAAACTACGCAGAAATGTGGAGAGAGAGAGAGAGAGAAAAGGAATTTGGGCTGCATTAAAACCTTGAAATAGAAATTACACCAAGTAACCTACAAGAATATGGTTCGTCGTAATGGTATGTGTGCACTTTCCTTGGGATTTATCTACAGTGTTTATTAATGATACAAAATCGCAAACCATGTCGACATTATACGGTAAATTTCTCTGTTACGAGGCACACATACTGTGATGTATTTAATGTTTTGTTGTTGTTATTTCTTAAACATATTATAATGTTCTAAAATTCGATTATTATTAATTAAATATGAAAATGTCCAAAGGCCTCTCTCTCTCTCTCTCTGGACCTTCGTAGCAAGATACGGGCTAAAATTTATGAAATGACGAGCAAAGACGATTTTCGTTTGTGTCATCCTACGATGTCTCTGGACTTATGAATGATTGAATGATGGTAAAAGTTAAGTCGAACCGACAAAAAGAGAGAGAGAGAGAGAGAGAGAGAGAGAGAGAGAGAGAGAGAGAGAGAGAAAGAGTTTAATGGTCGGTGGTACTGTTACTAAAGCAGAATAATGACTTAGATCAACTGTAATATATTACAATATTTTAATTACCTCTTGTTGGTTAGTTTCTATTCCACATTAATTTCCACGCCCCGGTACATGACTGGCTAAGCGTTCATGTGAATGGCGTAGCTAACCAAGTGTCTGCATTGCTCTACTTTCATCATTAAAACCATATTATATGCTTAACTCATAAGTGTGTATTATATTGATTTAATCAATGTGAAGAAAAATAGAAACTAAAAAGAGAAAACAATCAACTTATCAATATGCAAAGGTGATAGTGAATAGCCACAAACGGCATAGAAGTTAATTTTGTAGCGGACACACTCGGGGATGTGACGAGGTAATTCACTCGGTCAATACACAGCTGCCTGTAGTAAATCTTAACTCAGTTCAAAGGGCAAGTATATGTATTTGTATGTGATATAAATAAAATATATGTATAGTATGTGCGCTGTATCAATGATATATCACTCGTTGTATAAATTTTTCATTAAAAGGAAACTCGGCAAATCTCGTTTCCTTTTAATGAAAAATGTATACATCTTGTGGTATATCATTGATACAGCGTACATACTATACACATATACAGTTATTTTTAAACTAGCATCGTGTGCTAGTCCACGTGAACCGAAATATTGAGAATGATCAAGTTTATAAGTCTGCACACGTTGATTTCCAAACTCTTCAAATATATCATACATAATCAGAGTGTCTTTCTTAACGTCACATATCTCTTAGAGATTTTAAATTAAAATGTTTCAAACAACTTGTTACATATTAGGAATCCCTTTCGCTATTTCCAGATCCTAAAAAGTTTAAATCAGCTTTAAGTAGATTTGTTTCGCTGAATTTTCAAAACAATCCTTCACATGAATTGTGTCTTTTCTTAAATATGTTGACTGAATTACTCCAAAATTACTTTTTGTTTATAGAAACTTACCATCATTTTGATTTGTGGCAAATTGCTCATAAGACTGACCCATAAAACAAAACAATCTAAAATATTTTTCATCTTTTTCCAAAAAAGGTATTTTACATCTGTATCAAACTTATCAGCTACAAAATGTTTTGAAATAAAGATATTTTTCATCATGGTTGGGTACAATAGTGATTTCTTGTTAAGGATCATTACTTGGTATCATCTTAATGAATAGATGTGAATGATATCCAGATAGAGTCTGTATATAGAGGTATGTATTTAGGATAGATATAATTTACATTACATGCATCTCGTGGTGATCCTCTATATTTACCAGTTAGTTGGTTGTGATCTGTAACTGTTAAATTATTTGTCCGTCATTTTTTTTTCTCACCAGAACTTATTTCTTTTTCGCAAATGCGACAAATATTTACTAGAAATAAATTGCTTTTCATCTCACTTACTTATATTTTTAGCGATTTTAGGATTTATTTTTTCATACACAGTTTTTAACATTATTTTTAATTTACAGAAATAAAAGCGATACAATCTTCCATGTAAACTACTTTCTTATATTCACCGATAACTGACTTAATATGCAAGCAAAATCCTAATTTAACATGTATATCTGTTGTTTTTTTTTCTGCTCATGATTTATTGGGATTCAGAAGGTAATAATTTATGATGAAATAAGGAAACATTTGAAGTCTTAAGTCGATGGAAACATTGTAAAGTCTTAAGTCTGTTTCAAGATTGTGAAGTCTTAAGTTTATGGAAAGATTGTGAAGTATTAAGGATATGGAAACATTGCGAATTCGTAAAGCTATGGAAACATTATGAAGAATTAAGTCTATTTAAACAATGTGGAGTCTTAAGTCTATGGAATCATTGTGAAGTCTTAAGTCAGTTCTCCCACTCGAAGTAGGTGAGTGTAACGAGCAATCTGTAATGAGATCACAGTGTCATTGTATCTAAGTTCAAGGGGTAATTCCTTTTAGGTTGATGGTCCATGGTACGCAAAAGAACGTTGTCCTTAGGACTTGATTTTGATAGTGGGAATATTTTTATTATGTTTATCGGTATTACTAGATAAAAGTCGAATTGCTGTTACATATATAAATATATTAAGCTTTTTACGTATTATTTTCCTTAGAAATGATTTAACATCATCAAATTATTTATATAGATCCCGATTCCTTTTTCCATAAAATCTTTATTCGTTAATCATTTTTCTAAAGGAATCCGTTAGCATTTCTGCTACAAGTTTTTGACTATTTTTGTATACCAATAATTTCATCAAGTTCCTGTCTTGTATGAAGTCAAATTAAAGTTGGTAATATTTTACGTTTTACAATTTAACAATGTAATAGCGATAGAATTTATTTAACAACTATTTTAATGATTTGTTTTTCAAATATTATTCCATCTTCAGAATTTATGTAATAGTAAAACTATTTATTTCAATAAAATGGTTTTCCATTTTGTCTACCTGTTTCAATACTACATTATCCGGATTTGTTGAAATTAGGTTTTCAGTACAAAGTTTTCACAAAGATACCAGCTGTTAAAAAAATCATCATTTCCTTTCTGTTTACCAGGATATATTTTGTAAATCCATTCTTTTAAATTTCAAAATTTTCTCAACCGTGAACACGCCATCCTTTAGCTATATAGACATAATCCTGCACGTACTACATTTCTTCACTATTATCTTCCTTTACGTCTTCCATTTCATCTACATCATGATCTACAACAATTCTTTATAAATTAGAAATATAAACCTTAGTAACAACAGATTCATCGTGAAAATAGAATTTAGAGAAAAATCGGTTAAATTATATAATTTTGAAGGTTTTAGGTATCATCAAAAGAAGAAGAACCTGTAATCACTTTCAGATTCTTTAATTGTGTGAATAATTTTCTCGGTCTCATAGGATGAAAACGAAACGATTTAAAATAGGTAACATTATATATATATATATATATATATATATATATATATATATATATATATATATATATATATATATATATATATATATATATATATATATATATATATAACTAAAATTTGAAAACTCTGGACTAATAATGTTATGTTTATAGCCAGCCATTAGTTACGCATTACATGTGTTTACACCATTTATATGAGATTATTTAATTTAATTTAGTAGGTCAGTACGATAGTCGCTTCAGTTTGCTCTGTAACCTTATTCTAAGGTTTAATCCGTTGACTGAACTAGGATAGTAACCACGCTTTTTATCAGCAAAGTGACCACGGTTTCTTTCAGCAAGGTGGCCATGCTTGTTATCTTTTTATCGGCAAAGCGACCACGGTTTCAGTCAGCAAAGTGACCATGCTTGTCATCAGCAATCAGGTAATGATCATACGTTTTGAAATGACGGTGAACCAGATCTTTTTTTAAACAAAAGGAAAAATTGTGACCATATAATTGATTTTAAATTGTTTGAAAATAGTATTGAGGTAGCTTTTTAGAAACATACAACTGTGGATGGTCAGCATTTTTCTCAAAAAATAAAAATGGTGAATGGTTATATGGTGAACCAACCTTTCTAAAGAAAATTGAATGGTCAACTTCTGTTTAGTTTAAAACGTTTAAAAATGTAGATGATTCAGCTTGTATTTTTAAATATTGTAAAAGTACTATTCATCCCCCTAGACAAAATGGTTTTCTAGAACGTTTTAAAACCGGTTTAAAGTGGTTGGTTAAATTGGTATATTCTATCTACTGTCAGCTTTTTCCTAAATTCTGATGAAAGCTTTTACTCATTCATAGTTCAAATACGAATGTTAGGTAACTCAGCCGCTTCACACAAACTGGTACTTGCAAAATATTTCGAACTGTTTTGTCGTTTGAGATATCATTAAATTGGAACTTACAAAATATTTAGAACTGTTTTGTTGTTTAGGATGTCATTAAACTGCATTCAGCTTGGAGACAACAAGGCGGTGTTGACCAGATTTAAATATAGCTCATATTAATTTAAGAAGGACTCTGATGGAATGCTGATTAAAATAGAACCTTTTTAAAGGCTTTGTCATTTAATTACAATCAAGGCAAAAAGCACTTGTAAAAGGTTATAACCTGTCCCAAGCATGAAACTGCCTCGGATAAAGTATTAAATCAGAATATTAATTTTAGAACGAAATGACCTGCAGATTTACATCTGATAAGGTAGTTATTTCTATGCAAATTTCACTGAAACTCAGGCAATAGGTTTTTAAATATACGTCTCATGATATGGCCTAAAAATGGTATTGTATACAGGGCGACGGGCTTTTGTAGCATTATATTTATTGCTTGTAAGCCAGGCTACTAACCACTGCTTACAAAAGTGTCACCTCACTAATTACACTTTGGAAATGTTTTCAGAATTTACATACAAATAATCACTGATATGTCAAAATGTTTTCATTCTTTCAACGTCGTTGCTGGAAAAGATAATTAACAAATTTGTATTCAGTATACTATGTATTTGTTGTAAGTGATTTTTTGTTGTTGCTCATATTAATTTAAGAAGGAATCTGATGGAACGCTGATTAAAATAGAACCTTTTTAAAGGCTTTGTCATTTAATTACAATCAAGGCAAAAAGCACTTGTAAAAGGTTATAACCTGTCCCAAGCATGAAACTGCCTCGGATAAAGTATTAAATCAGAATATTAATTTTAGAATGAAATGACCTGCAGATTTACATCTGATAAGGTAGTTATTTCTATGTAAATTTCACTGAAACTCAGGCAATAGGTTTTTAAATATACGTCTCATGATATGGCCTAAAAATGGTATTGTATACAGGGCGACGGGCTTTTGTAGCATTATATTTATTGCTTGTAAGCCAGGCTACTAACCACTGCTTACAAAAGTGTCACCTCACTAATTACACTTTGGAAATGTTTTCAGAATTTACATACAAATAATCACTGATATGTCAAAATGTTTTTATATTTTCAACGTCGTTGCTGGAAAAGATAATTAACAAATTTGTATTCAATATACTATGTATTTGTTGTAAGTGATTTTTTGTTGTTGCTGTATTTTCCTGTTTTGAAGGAAAATTTGTTTTCGCTCTTTTTCGACCTACACTCAAAATTCGTCTTTATTTGATAAGGAGTTGTAGTATGGCTTGATAAATAAGGAAACTAAATTTGGTAGCATTGGAGCATGTACATCAGGGTAGGTACGACTTTCCCCAAGAGATCTCCTCATTGACCTTTCTAATTGACTTTTTATGTATTTGCATCGGATATGAATTTGTGATAGATTCCAGAACAGTACGAGTCTTTGTTTTGGAACAAGGTGGAATTTGACTTTTACAATTCCATATCGATGTCGCTACTTTATCGTGCACGTTAAGTTCTAACTTGCTACATTTTTAAATTGTACATGAGAGGTTTACAAGGAGATGTATCATATTTGCCGACTATTTCATTTCTGGTAGTTTGCAATCGATAAGGGTTTTGATTAATGAACTGAATTGATCCCTCTCTTAATAAATGTATGACTCATGCATAATTGCATGGATTGTTGGTCTTTAAATAGAAACTGTATCATGGTTTTGTCTATGACTCAGAACTTTATTACATTACTTTACTAAAAGAAATACCTCTTAGCTGTTTCTTTTATTTTGTTTATTAGAGAGAAAGAAAAGTTTTTTTTTTTTTGTTTTTTGGGGGTTTTTTTTACAGATTATATCCACTAAATGTTAAATATCACACATGATTGTTTTTCATTTATTCTTTATTATAATTCTTGTAATTTGAAGTTTTATATTTAAAAGGAAATTGATTTTAGCAATGAGTTTTAGATATCCATTTCCTCTTTCTTTCTGTATTTCTCCTTTTCTTAATTCACTGTGAAAGACGTGTCCCAGTTATATTTCGACGGCAAATATATTTTTAATGAAGCTATAGTATGACATAAAAATTAAATTCGAACAATGGATGTAAAAGTATGAAAATTTTAATAACAGTCGCCACCGGTTTGTGAAATATCTCAATTAGCTAAATGCAACCAAGATAATCGGCAATTTTCATTCATTCATCCGCTCATTCTTTTCCTTGGGAATATCACTGTTTTTTCTGATTTCTACGTTATGGAGCTGTATTGAACATGGATGTAGTATTTTACAATACGGATTTAGTCCGTCTCATTTGTGTTTGCCAGCAGAAATAGCATGCAGAAAGTTTCTCAGGAACGTCAAGATAAACTTCTTAATACAGATCAGCGCGGATGGGAGTAATATAAAATTTGTGTGTGCCTTACTGGAATGATATTACAGGTTTCAAGTATCTCCGTAAATGAAATATTGGGTTTTGTGTTTATGACTTTAATTAATGCGAGATCACATTGATATGATCTTGAGTTTCAACAAATACAAGTGAAAGCGAGGGGTTTTTTTTCTCTCCCTCCTAATGAAGATATTTATTGCACAACACCAGCCCAGCTGGTTTACCAGCACTGCAATTATAAAGTTACAGATTGGGATAAGAAAATAGACTTTTATGACACTTGTACAATAATAAGTAACACCTGGGGTCTCGATATTAAAAATCGAAACATGAAAATGTTTGAGGAAAGTCGGATAAACAGGCTCGTATTAAATTTTGGTGCGAGGCATCAATATCTCGAGCCATCGATTCCTCTTTCATGCATATCAAAGTACAAATGGATGGGCACCAAGCTCCAATACTGCTATAATGAGCAGCGTGACTGGGGCTTAAACCGGGGGATTGTCATCCACGAAACTAGCACCTGTGTACTTGATTCAAGTTTGTAAATGAACACTAGATTAAGTTAAGATCCTAAGCTATGCTTCATTTTTGAAGTTAAATTATGGTAATGTTTTGACTCACTTGAAACATACTCAGGTGCGTTTGTAAATTTTTCCTTCTATTAATTAGAGGATACGCCTCTCCATTTCCATTTTCCATTTTCTTGTCGTCTTTGTACCCTACATATGTGCAGAAATATGCTTTATCCTTTCAATTTCTTTCAGTATTCGTACTCTCTAAAGTAATTGCAAACGTGGACCACTGCACAAAATACATTTAATTACATCATACTTTGCAGGTGCGAAATTTTCAATAGTTGTACATTTCTAATTAAGCGTAGATCTTAGATGTCTTTCCGAGTGCTGTGGACGGACCAGTCACGGTTAAAGTATGTACGGCATTCAAATTACATCCGGGTGTTCGGAAAGAGATTGAAAGAAAGGAAAAGTGATAAAAGAAAAAAGGCAGAAAACAAGTAGAAAAACTGATTAAAATGTACTCCTTAATTAATGTTTTAACGAAATCTGTATTTCTATTTTAACATAAATATGATGAAAAATTGACATTAGTTGTAAATGGTTGCAAAATTCGAAGACAAATATATATATATATATATATATATATATATATATATATATATATATATATATATATATATATATATATATATATATATATATATATCCATGCGTCGTATTGGTAAACAACAAAATTTACAGAAATGTTTCCTTCCAAGCAGGGCTTTTAAGGCGAAAAATAAAGTTAGTCATGCGTATATTCTGAGGATTATATACAATTCATTTTATATACATCAGCATTTTAGTTTTATACAGACATCTTAGATGCAGTATAATCGTTTAATTTATAAATATTCCATATTACTAAGTTTCATTACGTACTTGTACATCCCATTAGCAACACTTATCCATTCTGCAGAATACAATCTTATTCCAAATATATGGATGCAGTACTGAAGGTGGATACATCAGCCTTGCGTAATCACACTCAAATTACCATTATAACTGGCAGTAAAGCCGCCATTTATTTTTCTAAAAAACTATACTAAAGATAGCATATCATCTAGTTGAGATATCGTCATAACAGGTATGAAAATTCCAGCAGTTTCTTTTGAAAGATTCAGTCAATGTATTTTAGACCTGGTAATTGGCTACCAGAAAATAGCATTTTCAAATTTAGAAAAAGCAGACTTACTATTTAACTAATTTATGCTATATCCTTATTGTACTAAGAACGTTAGAAATCGAAAATACTATCCACATAAAATTGTAAGTCGATGAAATTCATGAAACTTGGACCATGGATATTATATAATGACTTCAAACAAATAAAGACTCTTGTCCAGATAATATCAGTAAAATTTGGTGCTTTCAAAATCGAGGGCATATCGATTCCTTCAAATGACAGACCCGTGACTCTCAGCGACGTTAGTAAGGTATTTGAAAGAATAGTCGTTAAACTCATCTATGTTTACTTCTTGACCAAGACTTTATGTATAGCTGGTCACTCAGCTAAATATAGCCATCTGATATCACCATTCGAAATGTAATGCAATAGACAAAAGTAAACGGTATTGCATCATATTATTCTGATGAAAGGATATGACAGAAGTTTGTTGCTGAAATAGAACTCGGCGAGTCAGACAAGGCAACGAATGTTTGAATGTAAGACAACCAACTATAGGTGTATCCCAATGATAGGTTCTTGGCAGTTCCTGTTTCTTGAATATGTTAATGTGATAGCAGATAAATGACTCCTAGTTTCAAATTAGTTCTCAATTCAAAGTGTTTTATCCGTCAGAAATTCTCATAATGAGTTAATTGCTCGGTAGTAAATTTTTAATCCATCAAAAATTTCTTTGCAAACCAGAAGATGAATTGTTTCACTGAATCTGAATTCTGTTGAGGGAAAATGCCGTTTGTTTCACTACACCGTCGCGTGGTATTTACCTAAACTTATACAGGACATTAGTCCAAGAATATTGAACTATATTGTCAAATCTGCCTCAGAACGTGCTGGCCACCTTAAGAACTTTAAGCACGCTTTATCTATAGGAGATCTTAATAAGGATTTCCTAATTCGTCCAATACTAGAATACGGATCATAAGTGTGGTCATCATGTACCATTATTGAATCTGAAAAGTTTGAGTCAGCTAGGCTAGTTTCGGGTTTACCAAAGTATGGAAGGATAGGAAGCACCTTATTTTGAAATAGATTGACCTGCTCTTGCAATAAGAAGGTTTCAAAAATATCAGTACCTTTTATTCAATTATTAACAAGCAATGCCCTGAAAACTTAACTGATTTATCCTCAGCTTGTATACCAGTAACGATTACGTATAATCTACGAAATCCTCTCCCCCTTGTTCAACTTCGTATCGCACTTTTTGTTTCATAAATTCTTTTGTCCCATTTCTCACAAGACAATCTCTAACTATCAAAACGTTAAAAGTATCCATAACAAAGCGTGTTATCATAGCCCCTTCTTGTCTAGTCTGTAGAAATCGGTTAACTTTTGTTTTATTAGCTCGACTAAGACTTAAGCACATCATGGTCTCTTTCGAGTTAGCTTAATTCCCGATTCTTTTTTCTCCAGTGGGTATCCAATTGAAAACGGTTGTCATTTTTTTCTTAGTACAGACTGTCTGATAAGCATATATATGTATTATTTTTTAAAACCTCTCTCTCCTTAATCTCAGTTTTAACTTATCAACTCTTTTATTTCGGAAGCGAACCGTAGCCTATCAGATATAACATCGCAATTGAGAAAGAAACACAAATATTCTTTATAAAAACGAAACGGTTCACGTAAACATAAGTTACCTTGGTGTTATCATTACTGACTTTTTCACTGTATATGTAATCGATAATTCCATTAATCACCGTATATAATCGCTTATAAGTCGAGTCAAACTGCCAAAAACAAAGATTCCTATATGCTGTAGCAAAATGAGCCTGCAGATGTTTGTTATTATTTTTACTGAATACCTTTAACAAACTGTACAGGCCCAGATCTGCCGGCACATAATGCGCTGGCAGATCTGGATCTGTACAGTTTGCAGTTGCACTCGTCTTATAAGCGAGTAATATACATTAATCTCCTTATTAACTCCTAATTGTTTGGTAAATATAATTTCTTTGAGATACAGATACTCTCGTCATTATCTACTATCTAATTAAAATAATCTCTCTCTCTCTCTCTCTCTCTCTCTCTCTCTCTCTCTCTCTCTCTCTCTCTCTCTCTGTTAATGTTTGTATGTACATTAGAAACTTGTATACATGCATCATGCCAACATATTCGCATTCGAATAATGGAGACAAGCAGTACGATTGAGAGCATTATTGTCCAATCCATTTGTTATGTGTAACTTTACCAAATGTGACAATAAAAAATTTGTTTAAATTAAACAAGATTGGCGACTAATATATTATAATTTACGTCGCTGGGCCATAAAATGGAAGTGACTTATCACGTGACTGTGACAAAGCGAACGCTTCAGAAGATGTACAGATTGCAAAACTTTGGTTGATAAAACTACATGCATTGTATGTTACAACATGAACTCCCAAAAGAAATGAAAATTGCACTGAAATTGTTGATGCTTTCTATAAACCTACCATAAGACGGAGAGTTATATTATCCTGTCCGTCCGCACGTCTGTCTGTTACCAATTTCCCTTTTGATTTCGGGCTTAAAAGATTAAAGGTTAAGGTAATTGTGACTGAAAGAAGAGAATGGTTTCCATACAGTTAGCCTTCATCTACGGTTCCTTAACTTTGTACATGTCTTGCACCTGAGGTAAGGAAGAAACAAACGATTTCGGGGTCAAGACGTCAAAGAGCTAGGTCATTGAAACTGAATTAAAAAATGGGTTATGTACAATAACATTAGTTATGCATGACACATATGAACCAAACTTTGTAGATGGCTTAAACATGGGATAAAGAAGAGGTCTGTTGATTTCTGTGTCAAAAGCTGAAAGGCCATAGTCACAGTCACTTAAAGCAGTAATGTGGTTTCTGCAAAAAAGTTTAAATTATCTACATAGATGACTCTTGATGTTGCTCTGTTTCATTTTGAACCATATATATTTAGGTAGTAATACATATATGCTCTTTGTTCATATAGTACATGTGTGAATATTTCATGGTAAAGGCAGGTGGTAAAGGATATGCGATATGATGTTGTGTATCGTATATGCATACAACTATTCTCTCTCTCTCTCTCTCTCTCTCTCTCTCTCTCTCTCTCATTTTTCAACACATTTCACCGAATTGTCTTGGACATCAGTATTTTCGTACCAAAGCCGTTCAGATCAGATCTCCAACAAAATGATTTTATCAACTTATAGCATACTGTGCATTCTAGAGCTGATACTGCCCGATGACCATAAAGGTCATGCTTGACTAGCCCCTAGAACAAGGTTTTGCACTGTAGTTCAGAGGAGGTATTCGTACCTCTCAGATAATCTAGTGATGACCTATTCTTTTTTCATCAGAAATAATTAAGATAAATGAGCGCTAATTTTAGCTACAAATTACCGTAAAATCCTAACTGAACGACGAAATAGTCTTTTTAAATGAAGCTGAATGTTTGTGCCAATTGGAAATGTGTCATATCTACATTTCATACAGTTGTCGGCAAGTAAACAAAAAAGGAAAAAAGATGATTGTATGAGACATCTATAAAAAAGCAGTGAAATAATTATGTATTAGCACGTGTCAGCATTAGCATGAGATTCTAAAGATGGTATATGTTCTATATGAGAGTGGACCACAGTGCTAAAGATGTTAGACCACCCTGTTCTAGACGGCCATCCCCGCTATTTACAAAAAGATATTAAAAGCGTATTGTATGAACACTACCATGCTTTTATTCTTTAATAATGTAAATTTGATTTCTTATGTTCAGGTTCTCTATTGACTTGTACTACTTATTTTAATCATTTACCTGCAATCTGAAATATAATTTAATATCACATTTTGATTGTTCAAATTTTATTATTTATTTTCTTCCTGATTTTTTATTTATTTAAATGACATAATAGTGTGATTCATCTAATAATGCACGTAACTTGTATTATGTCATGAAATAAACCATACAAAACCGTTTTTATCTGTTACATTACCTTTTTGCATATCTAGCAAAATAATATATACGATAATTATGTATTTAATTATGTTAACTATAACATTCAGTTCTGTTACATTTCTAAAATCAGTAGTCATATTCAACAAAGTATTCTTTCATTATCTAAATATATTAAATAATTTTTTTATACATCATAGTTTCCATGTCACTTTCCAATGCAGTTATCTCTGAGTTTATTCTTTGTTAAATAGGTTGCAAGTAATGTTGAATATTTTGGTATTTAATTTACTCTTTTCTTCAGTTTGTAAGTTTCTTATGGAATTAGAAAACAAACTAATTAGCTGCATTAGCTAGTTTTAGAGGGTCACCTATATGTGTAATACAGTTGTTGTTGAAGATTCATTCATGGTCTATGTTTTGTGATTGCTCAGATTATGAAGTTATATATTTTGCCTCCATTGGTTCAAATAATCTTCATGAAATTTCTCCTGCCATTGCTGTGCTATTTTCGTAACATAAGGTAGTTGTTGTCTAAACTACGCGTAAGCGCTTAGTTACAGTGATGCCAAAGAAATGCTAATAAAAATATATATTCACTACCAACGATATTATTTTAGTGTAACTTTTGAATATGAAGTGTACTGCTGAGCTATCACTGTAGTTATTCATCTGAGTCACAACCTTGCTTACCTAACATTAAATTTGGAATAAATCATATGAAAGCGTCCTGACCAGTGGAAATAGTCTGCACAGTATTTGCCGTAGTTTGCCTTGAACACCTAAAACAGGATTTCAATCACGACACCCAAAATTTGTAAAATAATTAATAATAAATTGTTTCTTCACAGCCAGCCAGTTTTGATAAAAATTCAATTGTTACGTCATTTATTTCTTGTTCCCATCATTTTAAACGAGGCACATTTTAAACGAGCCGCTTTCACTGTATGAAAAGGTTTCGGTGATGCGGCTCTCGAACTAATGTACCAGTCCTGATGTGGCACTCGTGATTATTTGAGTTTGAGACCCCTGACCTAAAATACATATCGCGTAGGGCATTTATACTTTGATTTAGCCCAGATATTCCTTCTTCTCTTAGTCCGTTGCTGTCTTTAAGTTTTCTCCTGTATTCAACTCTATCAGGAATATCATTATATCGTTTCCTTTTGCTCTTAAGACTTCAGCTGATTCAGGTTTTCCAAAGGCCTAATGAATAGTTTATGTCTTTTATGGCCATTATCAGTCAATGATATTTTGCATTCAGACAACATTTCTAGTATTTGAAAGTAGATGTGAAACCTATGTATCGATCTTACTATCTCTGGTATTATGTAAATAGATGCGAATAAGAGATTCCTCAACCTGAAGCTGTCATCTATACAGTTCACTTTAATTTATTTTGCCAAAATTTCATATCGCACTGCGTTTTGTTTACCGAATCATCATTTTTCAAGTTGTAAAGTGTAATTATCAAAATACTCAATTGCTTGTGTGAAATAAGGAGCTTTCTGTGTAGACTTTCTTTATGTTATTAAATTCATTTGCTACTTCTTTATTAACTGGAGAATTTAACTGAGTTGCAGGACAGTGATAAGATGCATTGTTTGTTAGTGCTTTTGTTGCCGTTTTAAAAGTTAGAGTCCATATTTATTTTAAATAGTATAGTATTTAAATAAATTTAGAAATTGTAATCCAACCTGACTAAAACATTCAACATAACGAAAAAGAAAAGTCTTCATTTCGCATGTTGTATTTTGTAGTAGCTGTTTTGATATCTGAGCGAATTGCATTTATTATTTCAATTATTAATTACTGGGTGATTTGTGTTTTAGTTCTTCGCCCGTCAATATCATTATGACCCAACAGTTACTACTTTCTTTCATTTGTGGTCAAACATTTATTTCGGAGTATAATGTAGAAGGTTTTACCAGATTTTAGTGAACCGCGTTTATTTATTTGAATTACTAAATTACTGGGATGACTTCCGTGAAGGTTTTCGGTCGACTTTGTTAGTATCACCTAATAATGTTTGATTTCATTTTTTGCTAAGACTTTAATTTCAGACTTTAACACCAAGGTTTATTGTCTTGATATTGGAATGAGTTCAAGGTTTAGTTAGACTAATAAAATTAATGGACGACTTGTGTGAAAATTCGGGGCTCGACATCGTTGCTGTGACCTAATGATCACTAATGTCTTCAACTTTTGAAGAACCCGCTGTCCATAATACAGAATCTACGTTCCTCAAAGCAGTCAAGAATTTGGTGGTCAAGTTTATATAAAAAAAAGTTTGGAGTAGTACAGGATTTCGGTCTATGGAAATTATTTTTAGATGGTAGTGTTCATATACTAGACTTTTGAAAAGTATTTACAGCTGGTGAGGGCTAGAGGATGGATCGTTTCTTGGTGGTCTAGGATATACCCAATCCTTCTACTTGTGAAAATTGTGATTAAAATTTACAAATGCACGATAGTCAAAGAGAGTGGCTGTCGTACAAGAAAATCAAATTGGATGAGATTTATTCTAAAATTCTTGTTTTTCACATCGGTTTCTTTGACCCAAAAATAATTTGGCTCCAGATCTGATTCGAACTAATCGTACTACACAATCCGTGTTAGGCGTCTGATGCTAGATAAATGTTAGCCACTAAACATCTGTGCAGAATCTACAGACATAATAGGGTTACATAACCCTAGTCAAGCGTCGGTTGATGGGGTACATCACGAGACCCGAAAACCATCGGCCATGATGTATAGGTTGTGAATATAGATTACTAATACAAGTAGGATGAACACTTCATCTTCTGCGTTACATACGTTGAGGTATAAATATACATTGACACTCCGGTATGTATTTTCAGTGCTGGCAGGTAATTGAAAATCCTCGACAAGCTTGCGAGCTGCGCTAAACAAGTACGGAATTAGAGAACATTCAGAAACTAATTAAGCCAGCAATTTAGCATGTTGCCGATGACGATAAGATCATCGAAGACTAAATTGAATTTTGAAGTGGTCAATTTTTCTCACCGAATTTAATGAATAACACTTTCATGAAAATATTGTCGATGTAACTTATTAGGATTTTTAATTACCGTTTAGTCCTTCTTTGAATATTATATTTCGAACATAAGCTTTTAATCTAAAAAATCCTGAGCATTTAATGTTGCATACTATATCAAGTGCTCTGACGGCATAAAACGTAGTTTTTATGAGTAGTGCAGATATGAGAACATTAAACCAATTATTTACTGGTGGTTTTCGTGTGTGCGTGAGTGTGTGTGAGTGTGTGCGCGCATGTGTGTGTGTGAGTGTGTGTGTGTGTGTGTTAAAATTCCATGTAGGGATATGGGAACATTAAATAATCAAAATTAAAAGTTACTGGACCAGCAAGATGTCAGATGTTCGTCGATAGAAGGTGGACTTTTGTACATTTGAAATGATACTACTACGTAAAATGCATGTGATACAATGCTATAAATGTGGTAATGAAAAATCAGTAAACGAAATTGAATAACGGAAAAAGGATACAGGCATCAGTTCTGCTCTCAAGTTTTCACGCTATTTCTCTGCTTGCTCGTTAGAATCTATCGATTGGTTTACATTGTGAATGGCAGTTAAACAAGTCAGATTAATGATTTGCAGATGCAGTACTTGTAAAGCATATATCATCGGACAAATATCTGACGCAAAACATATCTTCGGTTAAATTTTAAAGAACTTTTAATACGTTTAGAGGAATGTTACAATGAAATTTGTAAGTACTAATATATGTACAGAAGTTGCAAGCAATTTTTACGACCGGTGAACCGTCCGGTTTATTGCTCTTTGTGATGACCGATATCAATACAGAATTTTTTAATGACACTGTTTGTGATAATCTTACCATTATAATTGATTGATTCATAAATCCATTAAAGTAAGCAGACATGTAGTGTATATATTAAATCTTATTTATACAAGAATGTTAGGTTATGTATTGAAATAGAATATATGGATGGGTATATCTTACATTGCTGATGACTTCAGATAAGTCAATACATACGTCTTACTGATATAACCTTGTGCTTTGTTACAAGAACACGGAACGTTCTACTGGCATGCTTTTTCGTTTCTTGCAAAATCAATTTGATGCACAACAGGGGAGAAAACTTTGGTCACCTTGGCAAACAAAAGTTAATGGTGATTTTGAACAATTGTAACACAAATATAAAGTGGCTTAGTAATTTTCGGAGTCATTTAGCTCTTGAGACATGCATAGAGCGACACCTGCACATAAACAACACATATTTAGAGTGAGTACCTGCTCACACGGACACATTTTAAGAGAATCTTATAACATACACATGTTTAGCGTGGATACATACTTATAAAATGGACACAAATTAAGAGTGAACATCTGCTTGTAATCGTTACATGCATCAAGCGAGCATCTGCGCATAACAGAATCCGATATTAATGCAAATTACTTTATTCGCTGTGTTTCGTAGTGTTTGTACGAATACTGTTAGCAGATATACTTTTTATTCTCAGTCTATCCACAGAGAAATACAGATAAGTATTGTCCATTTATTTTTGTGAAATCCATGCCTTTTGCAATTTAAAAAAATCAAATTATTGAAAATGAAAACCATCAAAAACCATCAAATGTCTACATGGCAATTGTATTGGGATATGTGAATGTTGTGGGATGTTTCTCTTCATAACTTACTGCAAAAGCTGTTCCTTCTCTTTTGTGATCCATATTCATTTTAGCAAGTTGTAGTATCTATGTGCGTATAGTTTACTTCTTTGAATAGCAAATTCTGGCCAGGTATTATTAAAAAAGAATTAAGATATACGAATGAACGAAGTTTAGAATTATCACTAAAAAGCTTAAGATTTATTTCAGAGAAATTTAGATGAGCATATCTTTTACGACGATAAATATTAAGATTTTTGTGCGTTTTCCAAAGACATTGAACTATGTTTGCGGAATATCGTCATTGGAATATTTCGACAATCCAGGCTTGTGAAGGGGCAGCAAAACGTAGGAAATGACCTGCCAAAGGCTGAATAATATTGTAATTTTATTATTTTATAACAAGAACCTTGGTAACAAAACTACGTTGTCAATGCCAACAGAATAGTCCAATATTGCTTTTTAATCTGTTTTGTATTGTTGAAAGTTTTTAAAATAATATTTTCACTTGTGTTATAACTGAAAATTGATAGCTTTGTTACATTTATAAAAAGAAATTGTATGATAATGTTGAAATAGACTGTTCAATATATAGTCTGTTTTGTACCTGTGTTTGCAATATGTAGATTACACAAAGCCTTATAATTTGATTCGATGTGGCTATCTCCTCAGTTGCTAAATTACATAAGGAAACAAATCGAATAAAGTTTCATCTTTGTCTGTTCATTTCAACATTCTCCAATATAAAACATTACCTGCTCGATTGTTATATTTACGTTTTTAAGCAAATGACACAACCAAAGGTATAGGGTTTTCAAATCTTTGGTGTGCAACGTGGTGTTCTTCTGGTCCATTATCGAACATGTATTTCTTTTATCGGTTGAGGTATATCAAGCCATCTTGTGCTGGAGGTTTAAAATATTTGATGACCAAACAAAACTGCTTCCTCTCGACGCTGTTGCCATTTGATTTGAATGCATCGTCTTCAGGAAATTATTTAACATTCGGAAAGTAATTTTAACATATGGAAATAAACATGAAACTTTTACACATTGATTTGACCAATTCTAATACATTTTTGTTTATTAAATGACAGAAGTCCCACAACCAGATGTTGCCACCCATACTGAGTTTAGTTGACTCTGCCAAAATCGCATGTCTCTCTCATTGTGTTCTGCATCTTTTCAAACATTCACAATGACAAATTTTAGACAGCAGTTATCTGAATATTTCATGGCTTGTACATGAGAATTTAAATTGCAGTTTAGTAAAAAAAAAATATCTCACTTATGCTATGTTAACATAGTTAAGGTTAGAGTTTCTTTCTTGGACGCAACACAGTTGTGTCAAAGACAGTGCGTCTGGAGGCACTATTATGCTCTGTACGAACGCCGAAGGCATGTAAAATTAACCTATTGAATAATATTCATTTATATTTCTTATACGAAACTGGTTTTTGTTGTGAAAATACATTTGGTTTCTATTTAGTGCTTTCCACAGTCACTTGTAACTTATTCTCTCTCTCTCTCTCTCTCTCTCTCTCTCTCTCTCTCTCTCTCTCTCTCTCCATTTCCTCCAATGTTATACAAGTTATGTAACAAGTATGTTGCACAACCTTTGCATCTTTGGTCTTTTACATTTCATTTTTCTATTTCTTTTATCAGGTTTCTCTGCAGCCTTTCAAACATTTAACATTTGGTTGTACCGCTGTGCTGACATAGATATTCTGAAGATAAAATTGTCTCAGAACTTTCATGTTGATATATATTAGTACTTGAAATGAAAATAAGCAAAGAAATAGTACAATCAATATTTGAGATACACTCATCGCCAGGAGCGAGGTGTTCTGAGGGAACAACGTGGCAGAGACAACGTGCATGAGAGAGAGAGAGAGAGAGAGAGAGAGAGAGAGAGATTACACTTAATCAAAATCAATTGAAATAGGAATAGATTTATGCACCATGTAAATGAAGTAAAATCCAAATCTATTCCCAGTTCAACTGATTTTGGTTAATTGTGTGGTATATTCTTTTTGTTTAAAGACTTAATTGACGTGTTACAATTTTACATCGTACAAATTTTGTCCATACATAGTGCATAGCTCATTGTGTTGTTGGCGTGATTGATATATCTTCTTTGAATGTAGTTTGAAAGCTGTTTAAACGTCCCCTATGACTGCATCAACATTTATTAAATATTCATTACCTTTCATTTTTGTTTCAAAATATCATGGACTAGTTATTTCGTCTTGTGCATCGTACTTACTTTTCAGCTTTTTAAGATGTAGTTGGAAGCAACTTTACATTTTTTAATGTATTCTCTTCATTTCTTCCATAATGTTATATACTAGCCTACCAGAGTATGTCTACATTGTAGTCGCCTTATCATATCTTTTATGTGTTTTTTTTGCTGCTTACTAGCGATGTTTTAGAGGGTTTGGGGGTGGTCTAATGTATTTTCTGTATACTCACTAGCATTTTTACGTAATAGTTCCGTTTTAATTCCCTGATTTTCTGTTTTTGTATTGTTCTTCGGTCGTCTGCGACGGAGAGGTATGTCTTTGACACTTAGTCGCTGATGGTGATGTCCGCAAGTGGCAGAAATCTCCATGGGGGAGATGTACTCGTTGGTACATAAACTATTTAATGGCGTAATATTTTCAACTGGAATCCAACTGTTATGCGATTTCTTTCCTTCATTTCACAAGTACATATTTGTTACCGTTCATTCTTGTGTTCATCAAGCCATTTACAAGTTTGTATATTGCGAATCCATTTGTGCGATATCAATTTTCGTGGAGTTTGCTACCAACCCCTAATTTAAAATCCCACTCCCCAATTCGCTTCTGTGGAAACAGCACGACCCCATCCTTCATGACGAATTTAAGTACCCACGAAAACAGATGCATTAAAATTATACCATATTGTGTGTCGTAAAGAGTTGACTCTTACTATTAAAAGATACTATCTACATCCTCTCCTTTCTTTCTTTGAACACAACCGCATCACCTTAGCTGATTTTCCTGATTTTAAATATTTCCTCGGTGAAGTTTGGAAGGTAGACCTTTACAAATATTGTTTTGTATTTCGTAATATTATACCGTTTATTTTAGAAGCTCGAACTTTTCAGTTGTTATATATATATATATATATATATATATATATATATATATATATATATATATATATATATATATACCCTAGTATCCAAAAATACAATTACTTTGATATTTTGTTATTATTGCATCGTTTTTTTATATTTATTTATTCGTTAGTGAGTTTATCTGAATTGTGGATGATACGGAATTTTGAAGAATTCAAGATACAACCATTGTAAGCACTTCCTTTAACAAGAATTGAGTACTATGGACAAAAATACTGACAAAAACAAATACATATTATATGGAATTGGTATAGTTTGGGGATATGTATTCAAGTGAAAGGAGAGTTGAATTGCTAAAGTTTTGTTGCTTCACAGAGAAAACAATGGCTTAAAGCTCTCTTCCTCAGGACCGCTCCGGTGGCCTAGTGGTTAGAGTGTCCGCCTCGGATGCAGGAGGTCGCGGGTTCGAACCCCCGCCGAGTCATACCAAAGACTTACAAAAATGGTAGTAACAGCTGCCGCGCTAAGTGCTCAGCGTTAAGAGGTCAACCTGGTGTCAGGATAATGTGAATGGGTGGGAATTTATGCTACGTGTCTGCGGCATGATGCCCCAGTGCTAGGCATCACTATAAACTGCCACGCTGCAGACATCGTAGCGATATGACTTAAACTTTTTTAAAGCTATGTTAAAAACCCAAGTCACACACACACACTCTTTTCCTCAGGCATCCCCTTGCTGAAAGTCACCTCTGATGCTATGTTTCCTTCATTGAAGTTTGCCAAAATTACGAACTCTAACTAGACACAAAACAACCAATCTTTGCAATTTCGTGTCACTAAATGAAAGTGAATATGATTCCAATATGAAGACGGTACAATAATATTTTGCTGAAACTTAATAGAAAGATAGTTTAAGGACCATTTCTCTAGGCTGTGGGAGTTCCTAGTGTGTATAAATGTAGTGCCTAATACTATTGCATTTCTTTGCAAATTAACGAATGTAATTAATGAAGTTTTTCAAACTAGTGTTGACTGATTTGAGGGTACTCCAAACAAACCCCGAAGCAAGTCAGTTAATGCAGAATATAAAACTACTGAAATATTATGGAAGAAAAAGAACAAGATGCCGCAAATATCAACGAAAGATGGCATTCTTTTGTGGAAGTCTTACTCACTCTCGTCATAAAGATTAGTAGAAATTAAGTACAATCAAAATATGGTCTTGGGCTAGAGCAATACGCACATCCTGAACATGCGAGCCACGATATTAATACTCGACAGACTATTTCGTTTGTTCATGTTGAAAGATTAGGAATTTGAAGAAATTACATACAAGTGTAAACCAGTACACGAACTGCCTTATGCCTTGTTTTCGATTTGAACATTCTTCCCTACCATGTTAAAACTATCAACCAAATGCACAACAATGGACAACCTTCCGTATTTCATATTAAAGTACACTATTACCCTGGCCAAACATTCTTGTCAGCAAATATATCCTTCACAACCAGATGTCTGGCACACCGTTTGGCCACTTGTCAATAATATAGGCGATCGAAGGAAGATAGAGTTTGAAATTCTGGCACGTGTTAACAGGTTTGGACTGAATTACGGCGCGTGTCACATATATCGCCGATAAAATCAGGAATCAACAAGGATAACCTGCCTTACAGACTGATAGAAATATCGGAGTTCCGGTATTTGACCACGTGGTATGTCGTATAATAGGATGTGTCTGGAAAACCGGTAGACGGTGCAGACCTACATCCTGGAAAGAACTGGTGTGGAATAACTATAGTAGACTGTACTAAGGTAGTAAGTGCGTAATATTACTTACAAACTTAGCTGCTGTGCGTATGAATTTTGGATCTTAGTCTAATTCCAAACGTAATGCTGTACAGGGCAATATGTTTTATAGTACGATATAATAAAAAGATCGTGCTGTAATAAATTTTAAAAAAAATAAACAAAGAAATGACTGACAAGCGATGAAATTGAAATTGCAGGCAAAATTCCTAGATCAGCAATAAATAGTGCTGATAAAGATATCATTAAGAAAGAGAAGTATAAATGGTAATCCACATGAAGTAATGGACTGAAGAACAACCAGTGTGTAACACGTAGCAGAGTTTCAACGACGTATTATCTTGTAATATCCTAAACGCAACAAATTACTTAAATACGGGCTTTAGAACACTTCTACAGAAGCATAGTTCAATACCATTGACTGATTTAAATTACTTAAACGAGACAGTAGATGTTATCTTTGCAGTAATTGTGATGATGTGAATAGACTATTTCTCCTGTTTGATTTCATGGTAAAGATTCGGTAAAACACGAGACCGAAAATAAGTTCAGTCTGTCACAATGTGCTTAGATGACAGTTTTAAAATTCCATTCACCTTTAGAAATTGACATTACACGTATACAATCCACATTACATCGACAATAATGAAATACAGTTAGTATAGCATTTCATATTACTTTGACATTTAAATGACTCGTACCAATAATATCATATTCTAATAATGTTCCCAACGCCATCCGTTGAGCGAAATTTACTACTAATAATTGTCTTTTGTTGTAAAGAAATATATGCTCCAAACTAAGTTCTGTCAATATATCTCGTCCCCCTTTTTCAATTGTATGCAATCACCGTCAATATGTCCCTCCCCCTTTTTTTAATTGTATGCAAGCTCTGTCAATATGTCCCTTCCCTCTTTTTTAGTTGTATGCAATCACTGTCAATATGTCCCCTCCCCCCCCCTTTTTTTTAATTGTATGCAGGCAATAACATAGTGTAAAAACAAACAATTTTCATGTCATTGGAAATCTGCAAATTTCCAGCTCATTTTAATTCAGAACGACTTCGTATAATAACTGAAAACTCTCTTGCTCTCCCATTTTGATTCGGAACGACTTCGCATAATATACTTACTACATCCTCTCTCTCTCTCTCTCTCTCTCTCTCTCTCTCTCTCTCTCTCTCTCTCTCTCTCTCTCTCTCATATCTGTGTGTAGTCTAGACTGTGCTCAATCAATTACAACATTTCTAGTAACGTAGGTTAAGATACATCAAGTTGATAGTGGAAATGGCAGGTTGGGTACATATTTAGTTATCGCACTGGTTTAGCACTTACTTTTTCCGATGATGAAGATTCCATTAAGTAGGTGCACTCAAGTTTAAAATACGGATTTTCCAGTGCACGGTCCTGTTGACTATTTATTGATGGAATGCAAACATTATTGTAAAGTGAGTGTACATAAAATCGCAACCGACAGTTATTATATTTGTTCCGATTTTGACAGAGACTTAATATGATTTGAATACATTGTTTCGAAAGTTATAGGGATTATGGTCTTTCTAAAAACTATAAAAAAGGACTTGTCAAGCATTGTAATATGTTATATCGTTTCTTGAAATTTCATTTATGTTATATAAACTAAAACATACCCATGTTAAAAAGGCTTGTAGTATAGAAGCATTATAGACGGGTATATATTGTTTTATTGTTGCATATTATTTTCTTTTAAATATGTTCTGTTTTCGATTAGTTGAATATACAAGAAGCGATGGTTTGCAACGTGATGTCCACATACTGTCAATTGTGCGCTTCATTTTAAAAAAAAATCAAATCGTAGGTATTTAATCTGGACTAAAATTTGATGAAAATGTTTTTCTTTTCGGTTTTCTTACTCTATATTACTCACTTTGTCTACAATCATGCCGTCGGTCCTAACATTCTAAATATTTGCAATCTGTTTTCGCCATTATTCTTGCCTACAGACGGAATGCATCACAGTTCATCACGGGCCATGCATCCCACACCACGTACTATACTATACAGATGAGCTATCATAAATCGAAACAGGTTCCTGAACTATGACTGAATTTCAGAAGAAACATTTTCGCAGAAGAACGCAATATTAGATTTAACAAAATAGAAAAAGAGAGGAAAAATATCAAATTAAAAAATATTTATTAAAATCTTTTCCTATTAGACTGAATTTGCATTGACATTATATGGATTATTACTAAAGAAAACGCTAAACCAATTTGATATGTTCCATTCTGTTATTGTCTTACTTCCATCTCTTACGGAATTCAGTTTACTGGCAAATTCTGATTTGATACGTGTTTTTACAATCCTCTGCTTGTTTTCTTTGAATATATGCGTGCTTAATTTTCTCAAAATTTCAATATTGGTTATTAAAAATAATCAATACGCATGTAAACTTGTACCCCAAATTCCAACGAGATTTTATTTTGTTTACACGCAAAGCGGTAGAAGCAAAAGAACAAAACAAACGCAATTAATTATCCATGTACAATATATCTCCAATATATATATATACACACACACACACGAGAATATATTTGTTTAATCCCATTCGAATACGCTTTCGGGAAGGACATAAAACAACGTTTTTCTTAGTAGTATCAATTGGAACATTATACATGAAATATGATAGATAGTAATGCATGCATTAAATAACGAAATGGACAGAAGAGGGGTCAGAACGTAGCAGAGTATAATAATAATAATAAATAATAACATTACTTAATCTTGTAATTTTATCAATTTTATGTAATTTTAATAATTTTAAGAAGCATTCATTATAGTATTACCTTAAATTAATGCTTTTTTTTTTATATAATCTCCCAGTTTCGTGGCCACGACAGATTTTGTGGAATTTAGTAATTAAATGAAGTTCAACGAATTCTGACCTTGTCAGAAATAAGTTTATATATTTCTTTCTTAGTGGCAAATAGCATTGTTATACAACGTAATACTCCTCTTGTAACACACCACATAAAATACAGGTCCTTTGATCAGCCGAGTTTTAAGTTAGAACAACAAGGACACCAAGTGGTGGAAATGTGGGAACACGAGTACAATCACCGTTTGAAAACCGACCCCGAGGTTAAACGTATCGTGCAAAGTTACAAGCTGATGGACCCTCTGAACCCACCGGATAGTTTGTACGCAGGACGGACGAATGCCACCCGTTTGCTGTACCAAGCCGTCGAGGAAAAAGGAGAAGAAATCAAACACTTGGACTTGTGTTCGCTGTATTCGTACGAGTGGAAATATTGTCACTTTCCCGCAGGGCCCCCACAATTGCTGACGGAACACATCGACGTGGACAACATTCGACAATACAAAGGATTGATCAAATGCAAAGTCTTGCCTCCCACGGACTTGTACCATCCCGTTTTACATCACCATTGCCAAGGAAAACTGACGTTTCCCTTGTGCCGTACTTGTTCCGAAACGTGCAACCAAGACCAACCTTGTCAGTACACAAGGGAAGAACGCACCTTGACAGGAACATGGGTCAGCGTGGAATTGTTTAAAGCTCTGGACCTGGGATGCCAATTGTTAGAAGTCTACGAAATTTACCACTTTCCCAAGACAGAACAGTACCACAAGGTTGACGAGACTCAAAAAGGCATTTTCGCAGACTACGTGGATGCCATTTTAAAACTGAAACAGGAAGCCAGCGGCTATCGTTCCTGGTGCCAGACTCCCGAAGACCAAAAGAAATTCAAAGAGAAATACTTGGTGCAGGAAGGCATCACCTTAGACCACGTGAAGAAAAACGAAGGTCGACGATCGTTTGCCAAAGTAATGTTAAATTGCTTGAGGGGCAAAATGGCACAACGACCGTTTTTACCCAAGACGGAGTATTTGTCCGATCCTTCCCGCATTGACGTTCTTCGTGAAGATTTGATCCTATTCAATTAGGTAGAAGAACTGGACTTTGTAGAAACCGACGAATTTGGAAATGTCATCATTGCGGCTTACGTGACAGCCCACGCTCGCTTAAAATTGTACGAAGCTTTAGAACTGTTTGGAGATCGTGTGCTGTAATTTGACACGGGCAGTTGCATCTACATCGATCGCATGGGTAACCGGCACCCTGACATCGATGGGGACCATTTAGGAGCCTGGAGCACCCCAACGACAAGATTCCAAGTTTTGCTAGTGGCGGTCCCAAAAATTACGGCTACGGGACCCTCAAGGAGAAGTGCACACCGAGTGTAAAGTGAAAAAAATTGACTCTCAATTATTGCACCAGACAAGTGGTGAACTTTGGGGCATTGAAAGAAGCCTTACAGTCTGGAGAGGATCAAGATTTTAAAGTGACCACCTACAACCTCACAAGACTGTACGTTTAGCCACAAACAAAATTGTCACTCGGCCTTTGGAAAAAGTGTATCAAATTGTGTACCAGAAGCGAGTGCGACTTCCCAACAAGTTCACTTTTCCGTACGGACACACTGGTATTAAAAAAGTGGTTCCAAGATTATAGCCACCAACAAGAAGGATTACTTTGACAGAGCAAGAATCGATTGAGAGACCCACTGAGAACTCCAAGTTCAAACAATACAATTTTCCTGTCTTCTTGCCTTACTATTGTGATTGTGCCAGTCGATTAGAAACGTTTAAAAAATGGTCCACGAATAGGGAAGGATTACCTACTTCGAATGTTTTAGCTAGAACAGGATTTATCTACTTGGGACCTGAGCCTGGATTAAGATACGAAGTACAGTGTTTCAGTTGTTGTCTGAGGTTGCGTATGGATCGATGTATCTATAAAGAGTCAGCTATTCTGGAAGATACTCGATGGTCTCCGCACTGTCCTTACCTTTCTATGGCCTTTCTGCTCATCATACTACGGCACATTTATGACCGTACCTTAGAGAAGGTAGTTCCGTTGTCCAGGAAGAGAGAAAGGAAGACTTCCAAAATTAGGCATAAAAAAGGACAAATTTACAAGCTCGAGACTTCATTACGACTAGTATAAAAAGTGAAAGCGTCCAAGACCGATAGTTCATTGTGACTACAAACACCAACCGAGAAAGAAGAATCCTAACAAACAGACACCATTCAAGTTCAGTGATTCTCAAGTGGAGTGCGATGCTGTGGCTTGCGATGGCAGGGATGCCGTATGCTTTGACCTCAGCGATTCAGTACCACATCATGGGAAGTTTGCTATGACTACTAGTACAACAATACGTACCATGGAAAGTGATGCTGTGCGCGTCAAACCTAACGGATGCGAAAGCGATCCCACTCGTTATCGTGGACTCTTTACTGGTTTTCATGGTCAATGTCATCCTCGACTTGAAACCATGCGACTACCACCCTATGGATGTCATACATGCCTGAGCAAACTACTGCGGGTTTCACCGTACCCTCATCGAAATGAACCTGTGAAAGACGAATATTCGTTCCCTGTGCGTTTGCCTGAATACAGCGACTTTGAAAGTCGATTCCAAACCTTCCAAGGAAAATGGCCTAAATATCTGGGGGGACCTACCCCAAAAGAATTAGCCAGAGCCGGATTAATCTACTTGGGCGAAGGTGATAAAGTCAAGTGCTTCAGTTGTGGTGTGTCACTACAGCAGGGGGAACAGAAAGATTCCGCTTACATGGAACATGCTCGATGGTCTCCGCAGTGTCACTACCTACCTTTAGTGGGACGACCTCAGTAATCTCTTGATGGATACTTTGCAAGAGAACATTTGTGGTTTGCCTGCGGAGTTGAGAGAACGCATTTACCGAGAGTTTGTCAAAATACAAGTCCAACGCAAAGAAAAATTGCATCCGTTACGTTACCGATGTTGGAACCACTGGTACCTGAATGCTATAAGAGGACTGATTCATTTGAAAGCGTTCCAGTGGTCAGACATTGTTCAACTAACCGAGGACCAGAAGTCTTTGGTTGCTACTCATCCTACTTCTTACAGGCTAGCCATACTACACTGAATTCCAGAGGAAGAGTTAGAGAGTTTCCAAAATATTTTACACGAACAAATCTTGGTTCGAGAGGAAATGTCTGTACGACGTGTGGTGTGTGAGTTAGTGACTAAACAATTTGGATACGCCACTGCAGTACGATCAGTTCTGTGCAAAAAGTACATTTATTACCTCCTACATAAAGAGGTATAAAAACTTGCTACCATGCCACGACCTTTATCATTAGTGATACAACAATTGCCGTGGAAGGAAATCAATGACAGTATTCAGACTGTGGCATTACCAAAACTTTTTACGAGAAATGTATCCAATGAATTTGGGTCCTCGTGTGGTGTGTGTCTTAGTGACTTCCTCTCTGGGATTTCGTTTACCAGCCGAATTCTTGTGGACTCGGTACGATCTGTACTGTGAGGTACCACCAAAAACACGTTTCCTTTAAATGTACACGAGAAACTCACTCTGTTAAAGCCTTGCGCATTCAGCTGCAAACTTCTCGACCTCTCTTTGAAGAAAAGTTTCTTTGTGTAATTTTAGCCACTCTAAATGCTTACAAAGATATGTGTATAGCTTGTTGGGTATACTCTGACTGGAAAGATGTACGTGACTGGAAAAGTCTTGGTTTCGAGGTTTGGACGAAAGAAGTGGCTTACATTGCCAAAGATTTGTGTTATGCGTTGAAAAGGAAAAAGTGAACTTAAAGTGTCCAGTGAAAAATTGACCTTTAAACCTGTGTTAGCCATAGTACCAGAAGAAGAACCCGACACCGAGGAAAACGACTTCATTCAGGACAGGACCATCATTGGCATGGACATCCCCGAAAGGCCATTCCGGTAGGACCCCTGTGTGACTGTGCCAAGTGTAGAGCCTCTAAGAACATTACAAACTGTCCCTAGGACACCACACCTTCGTCACCAAAAATGTTGTACAGTCACTTGTTTATATTCCACTTTGATTGTTTTAATGTGTATTTTATCGATCTACTTAACCATTTGACTTTTATTTATTTATGTCTTTCGCGTTTCATTTTTAAAATGTTTTGAAATAAACGTATCCTGAAAAAGTATAAAAACTCTTGTCTTGTCTGTCTTCGTGTCAAAAGTGACATTCCCTACACTATGGATACCTCTGCTGTCTCTGCTCCCTCTTTCTCCACTTTCAAAGTCATCGAAGAAAACTTAGATCGTGCCAGTTGGGAGGCAATTTATCTTCGCCATCCCTTTAGGCAAAGCCGATTTGTAAAACGTTTGATCGAACATAATCATCCTTTGAGAGATCGTCCACCTCAACTTATCGTGTGGTGTTACAAACATCGGCAATCGGCGTAGAGCCTTCTGCGAGAAAGTCATTGCGAGTCTATCGTGTTTGTGGAAGGCATTCCTGGCGAAGACGACGGGATCGTGTCTGACCCCAGTGAAACTCATCTGGTCATCTTCGACGACATGTTAGGAGAAGACGAAGAAGAAATTAAACTGTGGTTTTCCGCGCAAAGGGCATTTACATCACCCAAAATTTGTTTCAACAAAGTAAAGCCAATCGTACCATCAGTCTCAATGCTCATTACGTGGTCTTGTTTTAAGCCCTAGAGATAAATCGCAAGGGCAAGTCTTAGCCAAACAGTTTGGAGCTCCTTGGCTGACACATGCCACTCAAACCTCACACGCCTACTTACTCGTGGATTTAAAACCCACGACCCACGACTATTTGCGATTTAGTACCCATCTATTTCACCACTGGTGCCAAGACAGAGGGCCTGTCGTGTACACGTTCCCGTCGACTTAAAAGAAAATCTATAAAAACCTCGGACACTTTTGGTCTGTCTCACACATCGTCAACATGACGTTCCCTCATTCTCATCTTCCCGTCAAATTGATTCGTGCCTTGTACGGCATCAGTGGCGAAAAAAATCCACAAATACGTGTTCGTGTCTTAGAAGCCAGTCTCAGAGAAGTCATACGATGGTTTATGGTGACAGCACGTCAATTACTGCAAGACATCATTCACATTCCACATCAAACCAAACGCTTTTTTTTGAGAGAAGAAAAGTAGCCTTGATGCAACTGGCAGATCCACGCATCGACACCCAAACCAAAAAGCAAATAATTTTGAAACCTGGAGGTAGCGGTTCTCTAGGAGGTGTCAGCATTCGTTCCCTCTTAAAATGGGATCCCAATGCCTTAAAGTCATCCCCAAGATAAAAGTCACTCCCCGACCCAAAGGGATCCAGAAGAAAAAGAGCAGTGGTGTCAAGACTAGGTCACAGCCTAAGAAAAAGAAAAGTCCCCAGAAAAAGAAGAAGAAAAGCCCACAGAAAAGACCACAGAAAACAGCTTCTACCCGCAAGAGAGGGACTACAGTCCGGGTGCAACCTTACATTCTCAAACCACGACCTGCAGTGACGGTGACCGCGTCTCCAGTAGCCTAAGGTTCTTCCACTTCCCCGTTGCTAGTGATGCCAGCCAAACCCAGTTAGACACCCGTTCTTCCCCATTTGATACAAAAATGGAAACCCGTGTCTCCAGGAACTTCTCTAGCGGTGACACCCTCCAACTTTTTAGTCGCTGCGGCAGCTGCTAACAAAGTACCTGCCCCCAAAATCAAGCCCAAGAGAGATCGGGCATGTTACAGAGTTTACTGCATTTATCCAAGCAAGAACTGTCCCGATTTAGTCTGTTGCGAACCCCTCCACAACGCGTGATTCCTGTCATCAAGTTGATACGACGTACAGACCATTAGTGGCGACTCATTCCAATATAAGAAACGCCCGGGGCAAACGATGGGTATCAGTGTTTTTGTGCTCCTGAACGCCAAAAGATGTCCCCTAAAAGATTGCACACCACCACCATCGTCGTTCTCCTGTCCAAAAAGGAAAAGGAAAAAGAAAAGGACAGACTGGTCGTTTGACCCGGCATCCGATAAAACGCTTAGCCAAACATCGACGTCTACCCCAGAAAAAACCCCATCGTCCAAAGAAAAAGAGGAGCAACCAAAGGGGAGGATTGTTTGGCGATATAGGAAAAAAAGTTGTCACATTTTTCACGAGGTGATAGTCAAAGAGTTCGTCAAAAAGGCTGGTTGCACACCCTTCGACCTACTCCAAAAAATACGATAAAAGGGTGTGAACCAAGTCATCGAAGTCAGTGTATTTTGTGTGTGTGCACCGGAACAAACAAAGATGTCACCACCAGAAACCATCCCTATTCTACCCCCAAAGGAAAGAAAAGGAAAGGACTACCTCCTCGTTTAGCCAAACATTGGGATGTGTTCTCCGTCTTGTCCAAAGCACATTCACCCATGCGAAAACAAGTCATTCAAACCGCCTTCAAAGACGTCATAGATACCGTGTGCGAATGTTCTCTGAAGGTCTTGAAAGGAACTATACTTTGTCTTAACATCAGAAAGAATGCTTAGCCAAGTATCGAAACGTTCTTCGCCAAATGGCTCAAACGAATATACCTACCGTCGAAAGAAAAAGATGTTGGTACAAAGCGGATGATTAGTGCACCTGTTGTTAGCACGAAACAGCTCGACCGACTCTGAAAGATTTTAAGACCCTGATGAAAAGTCCATCACCACCACCACCACCACTACCCCACCCCCAGTGACCAAGTCAGACGCAGCTCCACGGATGCCTGAGGAAGGGGAGGCACGAGAAGTCTTTCAGACACCATCAGCAGCTCCCATCCATAGTAATATTTCAGCTCCCTTGCTGACCCCTTCCCCACACTCCAACGAGAAGAACATAAAGCTTGGGTTAAAAAGATGATGTCCACTCCTCCTTCGACAGAAGCCAAAACGAAAGAAGGGAAACCAGAAGTGAAAAAAGAAAGGAAGACAAAAAGCCATCCCATTACCACCACAACAACCACCACCACCACTACTCCCCTCGACTTCTACTCCCGTGACACGTCGGACACGTAAAGCCGTTTCCAAACCACCACCTCAACCCATCCAGAGCAGCATCATGAAGAGTGGGTGACATATTAAAAAAAAAACAACGTTATGATGGAGAATGGGATAGCCAGCATTAACTTAGATCCATCCCATCCTGCGGGATACGGAGGAGTTCAGAAACTGTATCGTGCCGCCAAACCCCGACTCGAAAGTGTCCGTTTACCTCAACTGCAACGATGGTTACAAGAACAAGCCACGTACACCGTACACAAACCAATTCGACGAAAATTTTCCAGAAATCGCACCCGAGTGGAGGGCATCGATCATCAATGGCAAGCCGATTTAGCCGATGTGTCTCATTTGGTCACCTACAATCGTGGCTACAAATATTTGTTTTGTGTCATCGACGTCTTTTCCAAATTTGCCTGAGTCGTGCCATTGACATCCAAATCGAGCATTGAGTTAGAGCGAGCCCTAAAACTGGTGGTGAAACAATGCTGTTGTCACCCTCTTCGATGGCAAACCGACAAAGGCACCGAATTTCTGAACCAAGCTTTCCGAAAAGAATCAAAGAAACGAGACATTCATTTTTTCACCACCGAGAATCCAGACACCAAAGCCAGCATCGTGGAACGTTTTCAACGCACCTTGAAAGAACGCATGTGGAAATATTTTACGCATCAACACACTCTCAAGTACATCGACGTCTTACCTCACCTGGTCCAAGCGTACGACCAGTCTTACCATTGGAGCATTGGATGTCCCCCCCCCACAAGAAGTGACTCCCGACAACGAATTGACCGTCTTTGAACGCCTGTTTGGTACGTCCCCGACTGTAGCTGTCCCCAAGAAAGGTGAAATGTTGGCGACGAGACATTGCATTCGCATTGCAAAACCAAACACACTTTCGACAAACGTTCCTTACCCAACTGGACCACCAAATTGTTTCGTGCCACTGGATGAGTGCGTGGTCGTCATCCTGCCGTCTATAAATTGGAAGACATGAACGTGGAAGTGTTAAAAGGAACGTCTTACTTGCCCTAGTTACAACTCGTGACCAAAAAAGAAGACGAAGTGTACGATATCGAAAGCATTCTCGATCGAACAACCCGTAAAGTGGGAAAACGACATGTTAAAGATGTCGAAGTACATTGGAAAGGATATCCGACGAGTTTTGATTCTTGGATCGATGTTTCGCAAGTCTTCGATTATAAAAAGAAGTGACCATCATGCCCTTCAACACAGCCTCAACCAATACAGCACTGACCACTCCTTCACCGAGTTCTTCTCTGCAAGATCTACAAAAGCAACCCTTGTGGGTGTGCTGTGGAGAACGTGTGCCTAAAACGCAAATCGTCTTTTTCTGCCAAATCTTTGTGGTGTATTGTGTCATCGGTGCTGCCATTACCAATCTGAGTTTGCAACAAGGAGACAAACAATTGTGAACCATTTTACTGAGCAGTTGCATCGGTTACTTTCTCCCCAATCCTTCCCTGAAATACTCTAACGGTAACAACGGGAGCCTTGCACCCAACGTCGGTCACCATCCCAACAGTCACAATAACAACAACAGTAACCCTCTTTTAGACACTAATCTGACCTCCAGTGACCCCTAGGACAGCAGAACTCTGGAATTATGAATAACCAATTTTATTTAACGTTACCCAGTGACAGTTCCATGGATGTGTTTCCCCACAATACTTTGTGCTGCTTCACGGTCAAATTACCTCAGGCCATCCAATTGGATCACGAAGCCCATTGGGAAGTGGCTTTGGTGGAAATGATTCACCCAACACAAATCCAAAACATCACTGAAAATCAAAACACTTTCAGCGTAGAAATCATGAACAAAAAAGTGCAACAAGCCATAAATGACAGCAAGTATTCAGGTATCAGTCAAACAGTAAGGAATTCACCATTTTTCATCTATACTATTTAAATTCCGGCAGGCTATTATTTTAGCGGTCAACATTTGGTGGACACGATTACTTCCAGGTTTGAGGAAGTGTTTGGCAAAGCCTTGGACAAAGCCATACGAAGTGTTAAGATCGAGTACCATGAAGTGGCTCGTCGCCTATTAATGAAATTTTCGGATAACCAAATGTAGTCCATCAAATTTTGTCCTGAATTGTTTGACATTTTGGGTGGAGACACAAACATGGCAATGAATTTCGTCACACCGAAGATCAACAGCAATATGGAATTTTACAAATATTTTAGATCCCCTGTAAATCTTAATCAAGGATTGAATTTGATTTTTGTGTACTCCGATGTTGTGGAGTACAATGTGGTGGGACTCACAGCAGCACCGTTACTGAGAGTCATTCCTTTCAAAATGGATTCTGTCACAATGAATGACCAGGAAGGTGGAAACACCTATCACGTTCACCGCGAGTTTATACATCGTCACTATTTATCCGTCAGTAAGTCGTATTTCGACACTGTCAATACTGGTATAAAAGGAGATCTGGGACAAAATATTCAATTCTCCAAAGGGAAAGTCACGGTGAAACACCATTTTCGAAAACGATTCTCTAACGACTTGTAAGTCATGTATCCAGTGTACCGAGGAGTCGCTTGACAGCGAGGACATGGTTTAGGAGATATGCTGAAATCTGCCTTTCGTTCGGTGGCTCCCGTTTTGAAGCCGATGGCAACAAGAGGATTGCACGCCTTGAAAGATGCCGCTTTGACGCAAAGCAAAGAATTTCTTCAAAATGTCATCATTGACAAACAAAATTCCAAAGAAGCTTTCTTGAGAGCAGGCAAAAATGTCTTGCTTCAAACTGGCAAAGACATATTGGGCAAACGAGAAATTCCTATAACTGCCCTGGACGCTGCTGAGTCAGGCATTCCTGTTTCCCTGACGCCACAGCAAGGACAAGGCAGAAATAGACGACGAAGACACCCCTTCAGAGGCCTTCACACCCACAGAGCTAGAAAGACCAAGAAAAGAAGAACCGTCCGAGAATTAGACGTTTCTGATTATTAAATCACAGAGAGAAAAAAATGATGCATCGAGAGTCTCACGCATGTTCCAAGTCGGAACAGGATCTGTTTGCCATGCCACCCACCATGATGACGATGCAAGATTCCCAATGGGTAGAATTTCATCCCGTCTCCTCTTTGACGGATTCAGCTCCCATCGAATTTGAAATCAAAGGACAGCCCGAAGATTACATCGACCTTAATAGTAGTTACTTGTACCTGAAAGTCAAAGTGATCAAAACGGACGACACCGCGAAGGGAGCCGATGCTAGAGTAGCTCCCATCAACAATTTCATGCATTCCTTGTTCAGTGAAGTGGATTTATACTCTAATAACAAAGTATTCAGCAGCATCATGGATACTTACCCTTACCGAGCGTACCTGGAAAATCTCTTGACGTAAAGAAAAGAGGCCAAGAACAATCATCTGTATGCTTGCGTTGTATGGAAACCTGACACAGCAGGCGAGGAAAAGTTCAACGACACAGTCCTAACGGCAGCTGACGATCCTCACAATGTGGGTTTTAACGACCGTCGAAGAAAATCCTGCAAGGACGTAGTTTAGAACTGATGGATCGTTTGCATTTGGACATGTGGTTGCAAGAAAAGTATTTGCTGAACGGAATGGATATCTACCTGAGACTGAATCGTAGCAATACCGTTTTCCATTTGATGGTCCATGCCAACGAGTACAAAACCATCATCCAAGAAGCCAGACTCTACGTGCGACGTGTGGAAGTGTTACCTAAAGTGGGAAACGACATCAGTCACACTTTGAGCAGAACGACCGCCAAGTATCTGATACGACGCATGGAAGTGAAAACCTTCACATTTCCGCTGGACAGCGATCCATGATCGAAGATCATCTGTTCCAAGGACAGTTACCCAAGCGTTTAATCATTGGCATCGTCAAGAATTCAGCCTTCAACGGAGCCCACAATGAAAATCCTTTTGAGTTTCAGCATTACAAAGTGTCCAAGATCGAAGTCAGTCGCGATGGCAAGACCTTGTATACCAGACCCTTCGAACCTGACATTGACAAGAAGAATTACTTGAGATCGTACTTGTCCTATAAGAAGCCGCGGGTCAGTTAGGGACCAACACCAGCCACGGCATTTCGTACGAGGATTATGCAGGAGGTTACGCTTTGTGGTCTTTTGATTTCAGTCCTGACCAAGGCAGCGACGATGGACATTTCCAACCTATAAAATCCGGCCAGATTCGTGTGGAACTTCAGTTTACAGAATTTCTATCCGCAGACCACACGGTGAACGTCATCTTGTATTCCGAATTCGACAATACGATAGAAATCAAAAGTTTGGGAGAAGTCATTCTAGACTATTAGAAGCTATGGAAGACTCTTATTCCTCTTTGAATGGTAGAGAATCTTTGGAAATGGAATGGGAGGATATCGTGGAAGTAGAACCATCCACCAAAAAGGACAAAGACGAAGAGAACATGGTGATGTCCAGGTGGCCAGAACAAGAACAACATTTAGTCTCCTGTCTTGCAAAACATTTGGCGGAAACCATTACAGCGTTGACCAAGAAGCTTGCTATGGATGTCAAAACGATCATACCAGTCAAATTCAACACGATCAATGTCTGATGATGAGTCAAGAAGAAAAATTGGACAAGTATCTGGATGACGCTTGTGGTCTCATCTAGGATGAAGCAGTGTTGCATCAGTGGTATAAAGACTTGCGTGATCATCCTTTCCCTCCACTGACTGCACTAGAGATCCATCGCATCGAATCTCTCTTGGCCCAGAGTACGGAGACGAAGCGAAGAAACGTTTACTTGACAGAGATTTTCAAGCAAAAATTCAGAATTGAATTGATGACTTATCATTACCTGTGAAACAAGAAAGAAAAAAAAAAAACAAACAAACAAAACAAAAATGGATATATACCGGGAACTTTATGACCTTTTGAAACACAGCTCGCACACCTCTTCTTGGAATCCTGCCGTGTGCGCTAAAGATGAACTTCCTCGTCGCAAAACTATAGACCATCAAGCTTATGTCATCAACACGGACGACAGTCATCTCCCAGTAACCCACTGGGTAGCCGTCTACTTTCCCCACGATGCCTGTGTGGAGCATATTGATTCGTATGGATTACCACCTTTGGAAGACGACATCATCGACTTTATTAGAAGAAATGCCCAGACAACAGGATTGAATAATGTGAAATTACAAGGCACAGATTCCATGGTGTGTGAACAATATTGTGTGTATTTGCTTCATCAACGCAGTCTTGGATATCCTTTAGAACATTTAGTGACATATTTTGATCGTCACTCTTCTAGAAATGATGAGAAAGTAGATCGATGGTTTTGTGATCATTATGGATATCTGTTGTCTTTAGCTAGGAAACGTAGTGTACATCAATGGACAAATGACTTCCATCTGTGGAAGTCTAATTTGACTTCAAAACGTTGTCAACCTTGTCAAAAATTGGTTATTTGATATTGTATAAATTGATGTTATATTACGTACTGGTTAATTGTTGGTTAGATAAAAATGTTATCTTTTGAAAAATGTGTTGTTGGTGGTTTGTTTAAAAAATTTTTTTTATCATTTTACATGCTCTTTGACCTCTCTCTCTCTGTCCCTCACCATTAGATGAGCTATAGCGTTCCTGCCCAAAAACAAATCGTATGGATGTTTCTATCGCGTTCGCGCTTGAGCCCTATAAAGCGGGGCGTTCTCCAGTCTGACCATCCATTGTTGACTCATCAACCTATGAAGATGTCTTCAAGACTAGCAAAGCTGAACGAAGCACACGTGAATTTATATCGTGTCAGGCAAAACCTGATACCCAAGCCTGATGAGATTAAAAATGTCAAGATGCTGAAAGTGGCCCAAGACCTGATAGAAGAGGTGTTTAAAGACGAAATCAAGAAGGAGCAAGAAGAATGGACTGAGAAGTACAGACTTCAGAAACAGCAGAGAGAACAGCAACATCAGCGATAACAGCGGTAGCCAGACAGAGGTTTTGTGGACTGTCGTGTGGACGCGAAAGAGTTCTCCTTCTTTTTCCGCAGAAGCAGACCCTATCCTGCCTTTCAGGGCTACCATAAAACAATCTAGAAAAGACATACTGTTCATTTGCTAAATATTTGTCTTTCTTTGTGTTTATATGTAAGTTAAAAAATAGAAGTGTGCCTATAAACACTTTGGTTTCCCTGGCTTGTAAGATAGTCTATGTGTTTTTTATATGTAGGAGTGGTAATAAAGTGTATTTGTAGGAAAAAAGTGAACGTGAGTGTTTCTTTTAGGTCCGCGCGTTCCATGTTATTGATGGTGGAGTGGGTATTGTTAGTTTTTGTGTAAGGAGTGTTTTCCTTCATGTCCGTGCTTCAGGCATATAACGCGTAGTGTTCGTTAGTCTAGCTACCCAGCGTTCACTTGTTAACATGAGTAGACTTGGAGTATGCCAGGCGAACCCTGGATGAGCTGGCTTTAGAGGCGATCCAGGAAAGTGCCAGGATAGGAGAGGAGGAGGGAAAAAAAAGAAGAAAGAAGAGGAGAAGGAAAAGAACAGAGAGATCATACCTCACCTGATGCTAAGACAGGTCTGTGAGGTCAAGCCCATGGTGAGGACACCTCCACAGCCACTACCACCACGTCAACCACAGCCTCAGCCACAATCACCAGTATCAAGAGCCGCTGTCCCCCAGACAGAAAACTGGGAAGAGCTGGAAAGATAGCGAGAGCAACCACGACAAGCACAGCATCCACGGGTCTGGCGTAGAAGACAGAGGGAACAAGTCTTCACCATCCCTCAAACAGAGGAGTGGGATAGTGAAATAAGTTAACTCTCTCTGCACTCCAAAGAACAAATGTCAATTGGGAGAATGACTGGAGCCGACGTTGCGTGTGTGATGTCCGGCCTGGAAGGTGCCAGCATTAACCAGGTGTATTTGGAGTTACAGAAAAAACATCCCTTCTCAGGGCTAACCAGATATCTAGAAAGGATAGACTAATCAAGTTGCCAATCATATAATTGTATGTGTGTATTTTTGTTTGTGTTTGTGTGCGTGCGCGTACGTGTGTAAGTGTATTGGTTTGTGTTTGTGTGCGTGCGCGTACGTGTGTGTGTGCGTGTGTCTTTCCCTTAACAAACCCCTTGTCCCTATACTCATGAGTGTTTGACTCCATTGCCTCGAAAAGGTATCTATTCTCTCTTGCATAAAAAATTTTAGTCGATTTTTTTTTGGTGTGATAGATTGGTGTTCATATATCTATGTTTGTGTCCTATGTCTATGTCTCTTTTTGTCCCTAGAGTAACGCGTATTCAGGTCAGCTAGTTCCCACACTGTTCCGCCCGATTGAGGTCAACCATTTGCAGCATTGTTGCCAGTGTCCAGAACCATGACGTCACCCCTCTCCAATTTCTATTGACCCTAGACAGGCCCAATCCCTTGTCACTCTGTTCAGTTCCCTTTAACCCTATACTGGCCGAATCTGCTCCATGTTAAATTCCCGTTTGACCCCATATTGCAAACGACCAAATTTAACATAGAAGTTTAGGTGACCCTATAGTGACCCACTTCACTACAGATCTTCCACCACCAGTTATACTGGCGACCATATATATTCTATCTTGCATTGAGAAATGGCGTTAACCCCCCCCCAAAAAAAAAACAACTTATAGTGTACAACGTCGGGGATTATCGTATGTCTAACGCAATATTGAGGTCTCTAATACTGTACAACGTCGCGCATTGTCTTATGTCAGACGTAATACTGTGGGTTGTTGTTACTTGTGTTACTCTGTCTTTTCTATGTACATATTACTTAAAAACGCACGATGATCGTACTTAACGTCACATTTTAAACGTTCTGTTCAAACTGTTGAGTTATTTTAAAATTCTAGAAAATGCACTGCGGGAAATAAAATAAATCTCTATTCAATATATTTGTTGATCGGCGTAAAAGCCAGTGTATAGCATAATGTCCTACGTTCATGTTTTGTGCGTTTCTTGGTGGTTTCGATACCTAAAACGTCAACAGTGTATAATTAACATGTAAGAAATAATAAAAAGTTTCTATTATGGTAGATAGTTCCTGATATTTTCTACATTAATTATAAACGTATCCAAAATTTATGACATTTTGTTGGAATTTCGGAATAGCAGATGGGATTTCGTGTATCTAGTCAAAATGTCCAAATGAGTTGGTTTTTTTTGTCGGACCTAGTGTATTAGTAGACATAGTGTTAAGTATTTGAGATGATCTGCTATAACGATTTCATCTTATTGGAGTTACATTTTCTCAAATATATAGAGATCTGAAAATAATAATTGTGGTATACAAAATTATATAGTATTTATAACAATAATATGAAAAATGATCTTGAAAATAATATTTTATATATCAAAAATATGATTATTATAAACTCCACCGGGTGTAGTATTATTTTAGACTACACTATAAATGTTTGGGGGTTTTTTTTCTAATGTAGGAAAGTGTTCCATACATATCTCTATTCAGATTTAAACGTTTTCCCATCAAACGACAATCCCAGGTGCTATACAAAAATTAATGTTCTTAGACGTCACTCATTGTGAGGACTGAAATACTGCAAAAACGATAAGGACATTTCACTTACAAGAATAAAATATTGTTTGTTATCACAGTAATGCTTGTGATCAATTGAAAAAAGACGATTTACGGACATTTTATGCAGTTTTCTGATCTCTCGTATTGAACCCGTGTTACACTGTATCATTTACGTCTTTAATATTGATGAAAAGCCAAATTGTATTATGTTTACTGTATAACCATGGAAACATAATATGCGCTGTCAGGCCACATGCGTCATAAGCATGCGTTGAACACTAATGCTTTTAACGTCTCAGGCTTGATATCGTAATATCGTACCTCACGTCACATATGAATACAAATGCAGTAGCGATCTCGTAGAAGCAAAATGTATACTTATTTATCAATAAAAGGAAAACGCATAAGAGTGAAAAATAAAGAACAGGCCCATGTAATTGCACGGTTTCTTTTTTCAAATTGCTCCTTCTGTTTCTTAGGAACATAATGCCTTTGTCGTGTTCAGCTGTACTTTTTAGGAAATGTTTATTATATGCATATCGCTCATTTTAACTTAATTGAAATTAGTTCAAAGGAAACAAACATATGAAATGACGACTGATATTCCTGGCTTATTTCAGATCAAAATTCAGTTGATGTAACCAGTTGTTCTTTCTCGTAATATGTTGGTTAGCTTCAATTGTCAGGAGCCCCGGATGGCCGAGTGATCTAAAGCGCTCGCCTTTACCGATCACTGCCATCTCACCTCTGTCTACATGCATTTGAATCTCAGTCTCTGCTAATGTGGGTATATGAGAAGAAATTGCCAGTAGCTTCCAGTAGGGTCGGTGGATCTTACCGGGGTTTTCCCCGAGTTCTTTCTCCACCAGTTATACTGGCCGCCATGTATAGCCCATCGTGTGTTGAAAACAACGTTAAACCCACAACATCTTCACTAAGCAACCGATTCATGTGATGCTCATGGTACCTTAATGTGCATTATTAACATTAATTTCCGTTTTTGTAAACAGAGGGTAACACCCACATATTATATTATAAGTTCTTAACCCATCAGTTAACTGCTTTATTTTCCATAAAACAAAACGTTTGCATTTTTTCAACACACATACCATTGGGTATTCAAGATGGAGCATAATTTAAAATATTCAATGAGACTGCATTCTGCTGCCTTAATCATCATTGTGTTGTCTTTCCGAATGAGACAGTTTACGCCATTACGATCATTTAATAGGATTTTCAAAGACAATCAAATGACGTGTGCAAAAGCTATAAATACTATCCTTGTACGCTTATCGGCCTATTTCTAGGACCGATTTTCAAATGAATTCGCCTTGGCTTCCATGGATTGAAAATGAGAATATCAAAAGCACTCGTCCTCTTCTCAAATTGGATAAAATGTTGTCACGAAAGGAAAACCATGACCTAAATTGTTCTTCTTTGATCAGATCAAGAAAATCTTAATTGAGCGAGCATCACGTTCTTTTTCAAATTTGTTAACACTTTACCCAACAGCCAACCTTTCCGTATAAAATATAAATATTTAATAAGGTATATAGTTTCAGAAGAAAGGACATGACCGAAACGTTCTCGTAAATATCTGTCTCAGTCTTTTTTATTTTTTTTAAAATAAAGATATAAAGCTGTTTTTTGTGACTATAGTCACTTTAACAAGGAGATTTTTACCGTTTAGATGGAGAGAACCTGCAGTCTCCTTTCCAAAACCTTCAGGGTCAGTCGTGCTCGTGAAAGTAGTGTATATCACCAAAATATGTTAGACTTCTGTCCTGAGAATTGAACAATGAGATCCGGGACATTGCTGGGAAACGTTCGGTTATTTGGTTCTTTCAGACAGATTGCATGAGGCAGATTGACGGCATTGTAAGAAACGTGCAACTATAAGGACTGTAACCTGAAAATAAATACGTGAAGAGAAGTAACTATTCTGCCTGAATCGCAGGTTGTCTTAAATTTAATTTGTTTTATCAGTTTTGCTATTGATAATATTTATCTACTCAATTTTAACCATACAAAACCCAAATTTTCTCATCAGTGTCAGCAATGGGATATCCAATCCAACTCGTACAATTTTAGCGTACTGATAGTTGAATCATTCGGCTCCCATGTAAACACAGAATAATTATGCCTATTATAAATTTTCCTCCAGTTTTAATATGTGAATCCAAAATATTGATCAGAATATACATCTGTCTACTATTTTTGTTCTACTTTTTCTGTACCATCAAAGAATAATAATTTTCATTTGTACTTAATACCATATGTTTATTATTAAGTAGGAATTGGCAATAATGTTCTCTTCTGTTCTATTCTGAAGAGATGGTCTACCTTGTTTAATCCCAATATTGTGGGTCGTCTCATTTCATACATAGTTCATAAAGGCTCGTATGGTAACAACACGTAAACATGTAACTTACCAATTTCTGAACTTTCTTTCAAATAAAGCGGCAATAATTGAGTTTATAATTTGAGTATAAAGCTATGGATAGGGTCAGAGTAAACAAATGATTTCATTTACCGCAAAAAAATAAAAAAAAAGAAAGACTTTGACCCGTTTGGTAAAACTATCCATTGTCAGCCAAGCTGATAGTATGTTGGGCTTTGGATTCTTATTTCGTGAGGACTCGATAAGAAAATTATATAACAGAAAAGAATGCAGACCAGATACAGCAACACATATAACTACCAATGCTAACCAGTCATCTGTATCTTCAGTTCTGAGAGCTGACATTAAAAAATGTAAATAATTTAATTCAGTTGATATCAATCAATCTGATAATGAATACATGTGTTAACCAGTCGAGTGATAAATGTGTAAAGCAGTCAAATAAAGTGTTAACCAGTCGAGTGATAATGTGTAAACCAGTCAAGTGATATCTCTTTTCTTCATTCACGTCTCACACTGTACACATAAACTTTACAATGTACGAGAAGCTGAAGAAAACAAAAACAGAACCAATGTAACGCAACAATTTGCAGTTCGTTCCTTTTGCGTGATATAATTTGCAGAACGTTTGATGCGGTTTTCTAAATATGGATCCAACAGTAATGTTAAACTGATTTATTATCCCAATGTTATCGGTAAATTGTATCACATTTTAGAACTCTTTTAGTATAATATCAAAGGAAGCTTACAGAAACCTAGGTACACTGAGTGTTTGAATAATACATCTGTCCTTCGCGTGCCTTAACTATCACGTCAGATCTTTTCAAGAAGTCTTTTGAAGAATTTTTAGCATGAAAAAAAAAACTAATTGTAAAGACAGAAAGAAATTTTCACACACTAAGCAATTTTCCATTGCAATTAGATAGTTGTATCGGTATATGTCGATTTGTCTTTTCTTTTGCGCAGTGAATGTCGTACTGTACTGACTTCTCTTTAAGAGAAAGAAAATAACTATTATGGGGGTTGCCAGACTGACAGATTCGTTTTCTTGTTAAACCTAGAAACATGGTCAATCATTTTCTGCAGCCATAGTCATTAACAGTAACGGCTGAAGCATTTTTATTGCCACTTCATCCTAAGCAAAAGTCAAAAGTTTCAGCAATTCATGTCTTCGGATGTCATGAATATTATGCCCCATGCCAGTCTTTTGCAACTTGTTATCTGCTCTTTCTAACTTCATTATTGGACTAATGTAATGTAAGCCCTGTTAGTAAAACAAAAAATGTTTATAGCCAAATTGGAACTATGTAATCTCTAATTAACGATAATAAGATAATCCACTTTTAATTGCGCACACATAGGTCACATATATGTCTCACGTCTTAAAGGTCGTAAAAAGATTTGCTTCGTGTCGATATTAAACAAGTACAAAAACGATAAAGATTTAAACTTCTTTAGCAACGATGACAAGTTTCAGTCCATCATAATTAAATTGTCATAAAATCTTGAGATCACGTGGCAGCTAACGGACAACAACTGAATAAGATCCTTATTATTTTGTTAGACCTTTCAAAAAATAAAGACAATCACAGATGACCGCTCATGGCATAGCACCATCACAAACTAAACGAATTGGTTCGTTTAAAAATCATGTCTTCAAGTTTCCGGTTAGCTCATTGCATATGCGTAAAGACGTGCGCCTAATATCATGATATGCTGAAATACTAAGAGGGATTATGACTTTGATGAGATGTCCATATTTCAATACATAAAGCAGACTGTATTTACCAAAGATAACGACTTCATTCTTAGACTCCGCGAGTACGCATGTAATATTATTCTTCCTTGCAGATCGGTAAGTATCAAATTTCTGACCAGCAGAAGAGAGAGAGAGAGAGAGGTTGAGAGGAGGGAAATTGAAGGGGGGGGGGGAGAGATGAAGGTAATTGATTACCATTAAATTGGGGAATCATATCACTCTAATCGCGTAATAAATCAGCATGTATCAAGCGACACTGACAAGAAAAAACAATATAAATGCGCGCAAGCGACCTCTGTATGGGTCAACGAGCACGGATAGTGCAATGCAAAAGAAATGTTTCCCCATAAGAATAAATACAGTCGTTGTAATGTAAGAAATAACATTTTGATGGAAAACATTGCTATCTAAAATAGTACAATTCTTCTTTAAAACCTGACCAAAGTTAACAATATTTAATAAGAAAAACATTTTGAGTGATAAAAATAATAATTACAGTCAGGTTTTAAACCCACACACCCTCTCGTGGACCGCAAGTGCATGAAACGTAGTGCTTACTGGGCCACTGGCATCTACGTGGTATCTGTGGGCAATAACAAAACAAACGAACCGTTATGTAAGTCAGTTATCTGCCTGATGCCCAGTCTTCAAGGTCCTTGCTGAATTGCCATGTACACAGGAAAATCTAGTTCCCGTCTCTCGCACAGTTTACCTTTGCAAGTGACGCGTCCATCTTCGCTAGCCAAGGTTCCGATAACCCTATCTACACCTTGGCATATCGAGCAGATATTTATGTGCTTCGAGTCCGCGAATTTCATTGGATGCAGCGGCAAGCCACCACATCCAATCAAAATTAAGTTGCTCAAATTTGAACACTGTTTCTACGTGATCAAAGGAAACACACAACTTAAATTTACTGATAAATAAGCAATTTTCCTGTGCCGGTCCGTGTTTGCACAAATACCTTTCACTCATATACACCTGTAATGGCTTCTCTCTGGTCCATAGTGATACTTTCGATGTTAAACTTACAAAGTATCCTTTTTAGGCCAATTGCAACCACCGTTTGAGGCGGATGTACAATGCACCACGCTATTGGTTAGTTAGCATTACGTTCTAAGGGATGCAACACATGAAATCCAATAGATATCGCTATTATAAAGCACCGATATAGCTGTTCGATCCGCCAAGGAGTAGATAGGGTTATCGGAACCTTGGCTAGCGAAGATGGTGACGCGTCAGGTACCGAAAAACTTGCGACTCGGTAGGTAACTATTACATGAAAAAGCTTATTCCTAATGGGAAATTCAAAATCCAGTTTGCGTTACGTAGACGACATGCTTAAGAGCTTGAGTGAACTGCAGGAGCTTATGGGTGTAAGGAAGCCATTTTCAAGCATCGCAAAATTCTACATTGATCAAAGAAGTTAGCTGTATGATCACGAACATAATGGAACACAAGAAGAAAAAAAAGTTAGCAACAAGGAGACAAATGTTCAACACTTTTAGGAAGAGAAAGACTTTGTTGAGAAGTTTATACAATAAACACAGGGCAAAACTACTAATTTAAACAAAGTGATTCTGATGAGATACACATTTTTGTATCACCGAGTTAACCTCTTTGTGCAATACGTCTTCTCAAGGCTTATAAAAGAATTGATCTTCTAGCTACACTAGTCTTCCTAAATACTTTATTAATGTATGGCATTGTTTATTTAAGGACCTAGATCAAGGGGATTGGCAAATAGTTCAAATTTGTTTTGGTGTCCACATTTTGGGGGCTAGATGACGTAATACACGCGGAGTTAGCTCGTCATGACCAGGTCAAAAGTCAACTCACCCTGCGCAGAGAAAAACATTTTCCGTCAACCTAAACAATAATATCTTCACCTGGCCACAGAAAACATTGACATCTATTAAGTTCAGCTTTGGTAGATTAACAACAAGACCAACTGCCACCTCGAGACATGCGGTTTTGAATACAAACACTTCAACATAATGATGGGTCGATAATCCTTTTGAGAATCTTCCTTGAACCACAATGAATACATTAGGGTTTTCAAATCTAACAACCTGCGCTTCTGCCTGGCAAATTTCACTTCCGTGGCGAACACCTGCAATCTCGATGCTATGACTGTAGTGGAAAGATACGAGAACGGTACATCCATTAAAAATGTTTAATCGATATATATTTTATTTCATGCAAGGATTATGGGAAACATACTATTTGTAATGAAATGTTTGCAATATTTGCAGGACTATGTAGCAACGTGTTTGCTTTCTAAGGTTGTCAGTTTCAATTTATATATTAACTGAAAGTTCGTGCCAAAAAATTATGAATATTTACAAATTTACTCGACGAGTTTTACTCTAACAGAATTCTTTATAATCTCTAAGTAAAAATAGCCACTGCTGTATCTTTATGTGTAAGAGACTTGCATATGTTTTTCATGTCAACTAAAATAATCAGGCAAGCTTGTGCAAATTTAAAGTAACTTTTTATGTTTTACAAAAGCCACAGATTAAGCATAAGTTTGATTAATATAAAAAATCTTTGATAAAAAGCAAGGAGTCTCATTTAAATGCCCTTTATGTCAGTATTATCATAATAAGTGGAAGGTATTCCTTGTATTGTGGAAGAGAAATGTATTGGGCCCGTGGGATTGCCCGGTAGCGTAAAATCATGTCATCGACAACTGTATGCTTGATAGAGAGTTCACGATTTCTTACATGTGATAGACACTGTGGATAATTTAAAGACACAGAGTACATTTGAAAGGTATGGCAGCATTAGGATAAAATGGCTGTAATGTGTTTGCAGCCAGGACTTTGCCAGAGATCGATCTTGTTTACAGTAAACAACATGACTGACAAGCCCGCATTTTTAAAATCAAATTCCGAAATACTATTCGGAATCGTAATTTTATATCGCCGTTTTCTTATCGCCAATCAAAAACATGATACAGAAACATGAGAATCATACATGTTTCGCGATTCAGAGTGAATCAAAGATGGCGTTCCTAACAATGATTTTGGAGAATCAATGAAAAAATCAAAATGTATTTATACACGGCGAATCGTGACTGGCAGAATCTAAATCGTGATTGCTTAAAACAAATGCGATCATAGCATACCCATAAAATACAGCCATCAACGTAGGGTCCATCTTATGCGATCACACAATACCAATAAATATTGCCTAGAACGTAAGGTCAGTCTTATATAATCATAGCATACCCATAAATACTGCCAAGAACGTAGGGTCAATCTTAATGGGATCATAGCACACACATAAATATTGCCAAGAACGTAGGGTGAATCTTATGCGATCGTAGTATACCCATAAATACTGCCAATAACGTAGAGTCAATGTTGTGCGATCATAGCATACCATAAATAATGCCAATAATGTAGGGTCAATCTCATGCGATCGTACCATACCCATAAATACTGCCAAGAACGTAGGGTCTACAGTTTCACCATATAAAGACAATCACAGATGAGGAGACGAAAATGCTTTAATAAATCTAAGGAAAATTTCATATATGCTTGCTGATGTTGATGAGAGGTTTTGAGTAACTGAACGATGAAGTTATCTGCAGTAAACAAGGTTAGAAATAAGAGGGACTTGCCAAATATTATTCCAAGGATAACAGAAATTAGGATGTGTGTAAGGCTACAGGTTTATTTGGGATATTTATTGTTCCACGAAAAGTTTACAGTTATGAAGTAAAATAATAACCACGTACGTTTGCTCCATAATAGGCAACGGTGTCCCCATCTCCAACTAATCTGCGAGCAAACCTACATTTTTTATTGACGGTATAGTCCTTGCCGAGTCACAAAGACAAAAATGGTAAATTAAACTTATTTCAATTAAACTGTTCAGCTCATAAGATCTTGTGAATACCAATAGGGATGGGGTAACTATAATGTTGTAAAATGTGTGGATACAAATGGGGATGGGGGTAACTATAATGTTGTCCGGTTTGATTTATAATATCAACCAATGACTTATGGAACACCTAATGAAAGTAAACTTTCATTTTGGAAAGAAATTATAAATTGTGCAAATCAGTGTGCAGAATTTATGAATTTGCTTTACCCTGGAAATACACGTGATTTCGCACATTAGTAGTGTTGTAGTTTTTGTAGTTGAATGACTTTTATCTCTGGAAGATTATTGATCTTTTCCGAATGCTGCTATAAAAATCATATGGACTGTGAACATACCTACCTACCTACCTACCTACATACATAGCAATCATTCATATAGTTAACTACCGTTAATAAAAGTAAACATATTCTTAAAGTTAAATAGGATAGAATTTGTGGATAATTTATTTTGACTTGAAAGTTTGGTTCACAATTGGCTGAAGCTTTGTGCTTTGTGAATAATTGCCATGTGTTGCGTTGTCCTGATTTGATACAGTTTGGTAATAGATGGAATTTGGAGGGGACAAAATCTGTATTCCGTAACTTAAAACTATTGCAATAAGGGGGCAATGTTCTAATCCAAATTGCACTATTATTTTGAATGCTTTGGGAACAGTCATCTTTACATTTTCTTTCTCAAATATAACAACAACAGCAAGAACAACAACAACAACAACAACAACGAAAACAATAAAAGAATAAGGTAGTTTTGATTAAAGTACATTTGAAGTTTACTTACACGTAGGTTTTAATTTGTAGATATGAATAAGTACAAAAATTGTCATTTATCTTTAACATATTAAAACTGAATAACGCATGGCCAAAATATGGAGTAACTCAAGATTACAAATGTGCCTGAAGACTGTACAATGTAACACACCATAGGCTTATTGTAGCCTCAAAAAATGATATCAATCTTCCACACGACATACCTTTTGAATGATCAACATATAAACATGATTTCTTTTAGCTGTTAGCATTCCTGTGTTCTTGTGTAACACAGGTAGTAAACATCTAATGAGAGCAATGATATCCGAAAACGGAACTGTTGTGTATACAAAAGATTCACGTGTTGCCACCCCATTAGTGTTGTGAAGATACGTAAAGTCCCCTTTGTATAGAAGTCAATGTTTTTACCATTAAAGATTGTAAAATTCAACACCATAACAAAACATGGGTCTAGAAAGAAGGAGCGTAACTCGATCTTGGACATAGCAAAATAGATAGTATCGCCTTCAAGAAATGCAGCCGAGCAGAAAAGAACCTGTCAATTGTGACCAATGGGCGGAGCTGTCGAGTTAGAGGGATATTAACACATGAAAATAAGCTTTTCTTGCCAAACTTATAAGTGCACTGGGCAATTCCACGGTATAATTGATATTTACGGTGAACATTTGCCGTTACGTTCAGATCATAAGCGGTGGGATACGGAATGCATTAAATTAGAATCTATGCGAGAGGGCTTGCACACACTACACAGAGACAAGATCCCACTATTGATTGATTTGAAGCAAGGTAAACACTGGAAAATTAGTTCGAGCTTTATAAGAGAAACACGTGGCGTTGTGCGGGGTGAAATTTAAAATTCGCTCAGGAATTATTGCTTTTTTAGTAGTGATAAATATTTCTGAATTTACATTGACGGAGTTAATTTATATGTCTCTTTGAGGATGTAAATTTTCCGTAGTGCGGTGGAGTTTATAAGGAGTTGAACACTATTAATATTCCAGAATGTTGCGAAGATTTTGAAAAGACGATGGGTTTACCAAGGATCGAAAGAAGAGTCCCAGATTAATTAAACATGAGTAGGTATAACGTAATATTATTACAATTGTATTTTGATAGCAAATTGATGCTCTCTATTACCTAATGGACCCCGAATGCCTACCTGGTACCTTTCAATCCACCAGGGAAATTAATTGAGTGTGAAGAAATTGGCTGTACCTCGCACTACTGGCCTATTAGTGATATTCTTGTCTAATATTGTAGTTTGTTGCTTGCAAGTCAACATGAGGTTACTCTCGATCGGTCCCTTGCATCATGACAATAATAACAAAGTGTTCCTTACGTTAACGTGCGTGCTTTTATTCCTTGTTAGCGATTCTGTCGTTTTTTGCAAGAAGGCGTCTTCCAACACGACGATGCCAGCTACAAATCAGACAGATGCCATCGAACGTTTATCACAAGTGTTCGGAATAGACAGGGTACCTGTGAAAGTTTTTCACCGGTCTCCACCACAATTTATGATAGAGCTTTTCAACACCCTGACGGACTATGGAGGGATCACTAAACAGCAGAGTCCTTATAACGCCGACGTCATTAGGAGTTTTCCCGATCGTGGTAAGTCTGACTTTGGGACCTTCCATTTCACCACTCCAAACAACATCTGCACCATTGTGCAGTATCTTACATAAGAAAAGTATTTTCTTTTTACAAATCAGAAAAAGAAGGCATTTTAGTCAATTTACTGGAAACTTCCTATTTTGTCACGTATATTGTTAAATGCGGGCATAATACATGCGATGCTACTCGTATATATTTTCTTTCCATGAACTTAGAGTACTTGAGTTTCAGATTTCAATGTTATCATTTTTTTACCACGTTAAGCCACCAAAATCCACAATAGGCAAGGGTCCTAAACCCAACTATCAAAGAAGTTAAACGGTGCACCAGTCTCGTTATTTTAACGCAAGGGTCCCAGCCTCCGCTGTTAAATCAGTTAAACGATATCTAATTTATAACACTTCATATCAGCAATCAGCTGAACTAAGTTTATGATGTCATTAAGATTTTGATGATATTTGGATGTCATTTAGAATATCACATATTCTCATTCATTTCGATGTATATAACATAAAAGTACAAACAAACAATTCTCAAGACAATTCTCTCTCTCTCTCTCTCTCTCTCTCTCTCTCTCTCTCTCTGTAACTCAGTCGGTTTTGAGACGCGTGTTTAGAGTGTAAAATGACATAGCAAATACTATTTACGTGCACTAAATTATAGGTGTTTATGGGGTTTTGCTTTGTTCTTGTGTTTACGCTACCTAATCGCCCAAATAAAGAAGTGATAAATCGCTGACAGTCTTTACCTAGGACAGTGAGTATTTTACACTTATTATCACAAGACAAACTTTTTCAATACCTTGAGATCTTTATCGTCGCGGATTCGACGTGTTAAAGAGCGCGGTGAAGAAAAGCTATGATAATTCTGCTCTTGTAAATGGCATATAACATGCAAGAAAACTTCAAATAACATAGCGTCCATTATCTTCTCTCTCTCTGTCTCTCTCTGTCTCTCTCTCTCTCTCTCTCTATATATATATATATATATATATATATATATATATATATATATAATGACTGACATGTATATACAACAACAAAAAAAAAAACCTAATAGGTGTTCACTGTACACAAAATATTTGAACACCTTTTCTGCCTAGATACCTCTCTACCCGGCTACCGATTTACCCGTGTATCTAAGTATCATTCGGTAGTGAGTGATGTAATAACACTTAAAGTTAGTAATTGTTTTTAAATGGATAACACGTTTTTAAGACCGCCACTAGATACCTAAATGTTATGGTGCTGAAGCATAATTAAGCATAAATAATGTGTACTGCCATTCTACATAGCTATAAAGCTGGTGTAAATTTTCCCTGACGATAGCGATTATAACGACGAGATGATGACGATGATGTATACAACGGTGATATAAAACTTGTGCAAATTTATGCCGTTGATGATGATGTTATCTTTTTGATTTTGTTTAATTTTATTTATATTATGACGATGATACCTCATTCAACATAATTTCCTCCACCAGCCCCCTCTTCATCGTAGTACGCTTTCCAAATTCTCAAACACAATAGGCTGCAAAGAAAAATAGAAGATTCCACAGTTCAAAGTAATGGCTTTAAACGTATTAGAGGAATAAATTATCTACGGGCCATTACAGTAGTATTAGTTGATACTCGTGAGGTTAGTGCGAAGCAATATCTAGGAAAAAGGTATACCAGTAATTAGGATGAAAGACGATACGTTTGTGACTATGCTGAAAGCAAAGTACGCTTGTATGTCTTTCTCAATCAAAGTTATGCCAAAGTGACATACACTCGCGTGTCACAATTATAGTCGTAGGCAAACACTACTGTAGTAGATAATCCACGTTTGTGTGAATCGCATGTCACCCAGTGTCTCGTGGCTATCAAACCTGCCGCTCCAAGTGTTATGTATCGCTTTTTAATACCGGACGATGGTATGAAGAATGTGTGTGAAGTGTAGACACGCAGTGCTGAAGACCCTACGGTGGCATGCTCTCCAGCACAGTGATCAGTGATTGGCAAGGTGTCAGTATAGAGCGTAATCCCCGTGTTGCATTTCATCTATAGTCACAGGTGTGTTTTAATCCCATCTCATCGCATATATAATCATACCTTCGTAGCTGAAATAGCTTGTGGAATACAGATAACATACCCTTATAAATTTTAATAATAATAATAATAATAATAATAATAATAATAATTATTATTATTATTATTATTATTATTATTATTCCTTTACAAATTAATAGTATAGCTTGAATTTTTTTCTGTGATTGACCCTAACATTAATGCGGAAGAATATCACCCGAATATAGTGTGGTATCTATTGATTTATTGATAACTACCATGTCATTGAATTATATGCACGCAAGAGTAGGTTGAAACATGGACGTGTTATATACAAAAGCAATCCAGCTGAATCAAATTGTGTGATCTATCAATTTTTGTGGGTGGGGGGTAAATTTATAGTTCATCTCTTTTCATAATTTGTGTTTGTTCAAATGCACGTCAGTTTATTTTCACTTTTTGCTGAAAACATCTCTCAGATCAAACGTATTTAGTTCCATTCCCCCTTTTTCACCACCCCCACCCGCCTTCCATTCATACGAATGATTATTATACTACAGCGTACTTCGTGACGACGGCAACGAAAATTACATAGCTACACATGTATTTCAGTTAAAAACCTATCACATTATACTACATGCTACATTCTGGCGGCATCAGTTATAACTATTTATAATTGCTGTAGCCACATTGTATGAGTAAAAGTTTGTTTCGCGCCGAGGGAAAGAACAGTCTTGATATATGGAGTAGGAATACTCAAAGTATTCATACACCTTTTCAGTCAAGTCTTTTCCCGTGACTCGGAACAAAACACGTTTTTCAAATATTTTGAATACACACTATAAATGGAATCTAAAACAAATAGGGATTTATAAGTGTTCTATTCAGTGTATAGAAGAATCTCGATGCGGATACATCTGTTAAATCAAAAAGAGTTCCGGTCTTAATGTGACGTAAGTAATAAGGATTGAACATCCATATCGAAACCAGACCAACGATTAAGATTAACAGGGTATGTAATAAAGGGAAATACTGCGCTAGACACTCTTTATAATTTAAGCTACCGAAGGTAATATCTATAAGAAAATGTTGCGTTTGAAATAATAATAATAATAATAATAATAATAATAATAATAATAATAATAAGTATTAATATGTTCTTGCATATTTATTCTTGAAACTGATGAATATGAGTATGTTTGGAAGTGAACAACGTTGGCAGTGGCGGCGCGAGGTTTCGAGGCGCCCGGGAGCAATGTTCTTCAGTGGAACCCTTACCGAGGTGCTCTTTAGTGGCGGCCGTACTTTGCCACAGAGAACAGTTTTTATGTCACTTGCCAACCTACCACCCCCACCCTCTTCTTAAATATAAGTTTTGTCAAGAATTGCCCCAGTTACACTAAGGTGATGTGAAATACTATGAAAATTTCAGCAAAATAAAATGTATTGGCTGCACCCTCTTTGTCTGGCGCCCGGGGGCAATTGACCCCGACACCCACCCCCTCGTAGCGCCTGAGTGTTGGCAGACCACCATGTTGTATTCGCTCGAGAATCACTTTCTTAGCACTGTTTCTTCCGATTGATGATAAAAGATTGCTACGTGTCAGATTCGTAATAAATGCAGTGGAGAGATGTCTCGAGATTTGGCTGAGAATTTCGATTATAGCAGTTTTTGGTCCTATGCAATCCAAAGATTATGTAAGTGTACAGTGCCAAAACCGATCAAAGTTTTATCAGAATGATCATTTTCAAGTGGTGCTTAAAATAAGCAGGCGACATTATCATCGGGATTGAAATGATATGATATTTAAAGAAAATATTTTTCCCTAATAGTGAAATGAGTGATTCCAAATTTTGAAGGTTAAAAGGACATATCTAAAACCGCGGCTTATACATGCTTAGGTTGGTTGTTAAGCTCAATAGTCTTTGTCTAACATCTGACGAAAAGTAGAAAATATGTGTTATTGAAGGGAGCTGAAATGTATAATTATTCTGTACTGTAAAACCATCCAAATAACTCGAAAGTTCTTTGAGAACCGAATTCTTTTATAATCCGAACGATTTTCCTCCCAAAGCAATAGTACCACAGCTACATTCAACAGCAAAAGATCAGTCAGGGTCATATTAATAACAGATAAACGGAGATTTACCTTGTATTTGTTTTATTAAAAATATGACACGGGCTTTTAAAACTAACTGTATTTATGGACCCACACTAACGTTGGACTACCATATTTTATTGCCTTGAATTATAATTCCCGAAAATCACGAGCTATTAGGAGTGGAACTGTATACAATTAAAGAACAGGCGTTCTACAAGATAAGCTTAAATATAGTAAATTATAAGTCTGTTAGACTAATTTGCGGAGCTGTCAGTGGATTCAAATAACTCTGTAACATGGACTCAGTTAACTCTTTACAATGGATTCAAATAACTCTTTACGATGGATTCAAATATCTCTGTACAATGGATTCAAATAGCTCTGTCCAATGGATTCAAATAACTCTGTACAATGGATTCAAATAAATCAGTACAATGGATTCAAATAACTCTGTACAGTAGATTCAAATAACTCTGTACAATGGATTCAAATAACTCAGTACAATGGATTCAAATAACTGTATTGTGGATCAAAATAGCTATGTACAGTGGATTCAAATAACTCTTTGCAATGGATTCAAATAACTCAGTACAATGGATTCAAATACCTCAGTACAATGGATTCAAAATAACTCTCTACAGTGGATTCAAATAACTGTGTACAATGATTCAATTACTCTGTACCATAGATTCAAATAGTTCTTACAATGGATTCAAATAACTCTTTACAATGGATTCAAATAACGCTTTACAATGGATTCAAATTACTCTGTACTGATTACAATAGAAGATACGGATGCCTATTTGATAGTCAAACTTTGGATAAATTAAGAAATTGTTGCTATGGTCTCGTTCCCCATACAATGCGATATGAAACGATACTAAATATTGTATTCACCGAAAATCTCTCTTGTGATACTCACTCCTGCGTTGTCTACTGTGATTCAACGAGAGTTCCATCGCGTATAGTTTCCCCTCCTGTTGTATCCCTCTCTTTTAATTCAAAAAAAGTACAAATTAGAGATGTTGTTTTCATATTTTTTATTTTGTACACTTCACCTTCAGCTGTTTGGTTTCTTTGTAGCTACATCAGGGGCGGGTGGTGGTGGTGGTGGTAGGGCAGACAGCAGTTTACCATCTTCTTGCGAAGTTGCGTTCATATTAAGTAAACAATTGGCAGCATCCAGTTTAAGCCAACGTTTATAGTTCTTTGAACACTTGGGCCTGTATTTAAACGATATTTAGGTATAGCATAGGGCCTATATTAATACGATATTTGGGTATAGCATAGGGCCTATATTTATACCATATATGGGTATTGGATAGGGCCTATATTTATACCATATTTGGGTATTGTATAGGGCCTATATTTATACCATATTTGGGTATATCATAGGGCCTGTATTTATACCGTATTTGGGTATAGCATAGGGCCTATATTTATATCATATTTGGGTATAGCATAGAGCCTGTATTTATACCATATTTGGGTATATTATAGGGTCTGTATTTATACCATATTTGGGTATAGTATAGGTCCTGTGTTTATACCATATTTGGGTATAGTATAGGTCCTGTGTTTATACCATATTTGGGTATAGTATAGGGCCTGTGTTTATACCATATTTGGGTATAGTATAGGGCCTGTGTTTATACCATATTTGGGTATAGTATAGGTCCTGTATTTATACGATATTTAGGTATAGTATAGGGCATGTGTTTATACGATATTTGGGTATAGTATAGAGATGTGTTTATACGATAGCTGGGTATAGTATAGGGCATGTGTTTATACGATATTTGGTTATAGTATAGGGCATGTGTTTATACGATATTTGGGTATAGTATAGAGCATGTATTTATACGATATTTGGGTATAGTATAGGGCATGTGTTTATACGATAGTTGGGTATAGTATAGGGCCTATATTTATACGATATTTGGGTATAGTATAGAGCATGTATTTATACGATATTTGGGTATAGTATAGGGCATGTATTTATACGATATTTGCGTATAATTTGTGACTAAAACTCATCGAAAATTTCTAAGTGATTAAACTTCCTCAAAAGAGGATAAGAAGTAATATGTTTAGTACTGACAAATGTTGGCTATTTATTCAGGACTGGAAGCCTAACCAATATATGGATGTTGGCTCGAAGCTTTGGGTTTCAGCCTTTTGATGGCACACACACACACACACACACACACACACACACACACACATATATATATATATATATATATATATATATATATATATATACATGGATCACAGAAGTCAAATCTGACTATATCATGAAGTAAGTCATTATGTCAATTAAAAATTACAAACCACATGCTTGTAAATGTAATTGACGATAACAGTTTACCTATTTATTACACGTCAAACTTGAATATTTATTGAAATATTTGACTCATTGAAGGCAAGTCATGTATACAAACATTCGATTTCTGGGTAGGATTTTATGACCTCGTGGATTAGAGAAAATGGAATATAATCGAGGACTCTAATATTCTGATCTTACTGTATTTGTACAAATTAAACCCATCATATCAGACAGACAGCAGTCGAGACTGATGCTTCACGTCATAAACCCCGTACTTCAATTCGACTTCATCTACTGTACGAATCGGGCCTCATCATTTTTCAACGATAGTACCTAAAAATGAAGCTCCATACAGACGCCATCGAGATAGTACAAGGAAAAGGGTCTGAATATACATTTATCGATTGAATTATTAAATCAGTGCATACATCTTTCACGGCCGGCCTACATCTCACTGTCGTGAACCATTTGTTCTAATTCACGCAGGGTTTCCCAGTCGCTTTCATGAGTGCCTCAAGGATAATAACCCTCCTTTTGGTTCGCTTTTCTTGTATTTGTTCGATTGAAGTTCATCTCAAAGCTGTTTTTGGACATGCGTATTGCATCTCATCCTTAAAAGATGTTGCAACCATCGCCATCTCCTGCGTGTGATTTAGATGTGTATGTCATTCATTGGAATAGGCAATTTCTGCTGCTACCCAATCGGAAGGATCGTATATAATCCTCTTCCTTGAAAATCTCAGTCGCTATCTCATGTTTTTTTAATGTCTCTGAATCGTATGGAATGGTTCGGTTACGTTGTTTCTGTTCATTTTCGCTACAGTGATCAAAAATATTTCCTGTGATTTCCCGATTTCTTTAAAACCGTAGAAGTCTCTCCTGTTCTAATCTTTACTTAGGTCAAGATTGTACAACTTTTACATCTCGTTTTAACTACTTATCAAAAGTGACCTACGATTTTCAGATTGGTCTTGATTCTCTTGTTGATGAAAATCAATTTAGGTTTCCTTCCATTAGCTTTAGTACACCCGCTGTTGCTTTTCAACTTCTCGGACTGACCGTTCTTAGGAGTCTGTATGTGAAGTACAGATGTCAGCTGCAAAATCTAAAAAGTGGTGAAAAGGATTTTTCTGTTAATTGTATTTACCTGTTGCTACGTTTTGTCTCTTACCACGATCATATTAATGCCAAGTAGAACAGAAAAGGAAAGGGTTTACAGGATCGCTCCAACTCAGATCACTAATCCATGCTCTTTGTATGTATTCTTTTTTATATCGATATAATCTTTCAGACTCGTAGAGTGTGTGAGTGAATTGAAATCCTTCCAATTTTCTCTGTCTTTTAAAAACTGTGGCTAATTATGTTGTTCACGTTGGATGGGGAAAGTTCAGATATCGATCGAATGTAAGTATAACGTGTTCATTCTGCAAGTTCCGGTTGGGGATGGCTTGATTTCATAAATCAATGAACACTATCAAACTCAAACTCAGTCTTTAGTGTAATGTAAAATTAAAATCCAAATATTACCGAATACACACGGGACTTAGTGAGATTTTCATACGAACTCTTCAAAATAAATGCACACAACTGTAGTATATGGTGAGAAGAAATGTGTTCAGCGTCGAGAGGAACTTGCCACTAGTTCCGCTCAAGAGAGGTTAATTTACCAAATGACATATATGAGGCGAGGAATCTCCAGCCAAATTAGGTTCAAGATTACAAAGGATCTTGAGACTAGGTTAGCCTGTCATCCGCTGTGGGGCGAACTTATCCAGCAGACCTTTTGCAGTCCATTAGCTCCGACGATTTACAGCACTGGATCGTAAGAGGTGATTAAGCAATATCAGGAACACAGTAACGACCTTACCTTTTCTACTAATTAAATACCAGTTACGGTCAGCACAATACAATCCAAATTGAAATATGATGTATCATACTTCTTTCGTTTGGACATGTACATGGTATAGACAAAAGACAAATTAAGCGTGGCTATGAGAAGATGAAAAAAGTATGCGAGGTTTTAAGCAGGTGACTAATTCTTTGTCATCTTATTACCTTTTGTTTTAAAGAAAAGGAAACATCTAAAACATAACAAAAACCCATTTTGTATGTAAGCCTATTTCATTCTCGCCATTTGACGTCCATGACTGACAGGGAAAATTCAATGGCTTTTTCACACTTAATCACACCTGGATACATACAGTTGCAGGCTATTCGCAAAAATTTGGAAAGGCATGTCTAGAATTTCTTCTAAAGTTATTCATTTTGTTCAAAATGTATGAAGGAAATAAATAAAACATACATTTTGCCGAGAAGAAAATGTAACTCTTGTGATAACCGTTACGTTCTTACATTAATTCTAAGCTAGTTACTTGGCACAGGGTCTTTTTTTTTTAACGATATCTTTGGTTTAAATTACGTATGTTCCAAGATTCCATTCCAATCAGAATTTTTATTTTGAATCAATGTATCAATCAGTAAATTGAATTCGTTTGAATTCATCATAAGAAGACACTCATATTACGATTCTATAGCTCACATTTTAATTTATATAAGTCATTTTGCAACGGCGCGTAGTCCTTCCTCTAGTTTACTTACCATTACCAATTAATAATCGCTAGCAGGTTGTGCAATCCAAATCAAAATAATCTTGTTTTGAAGTTGAGCATACAATTTGGATGACGCGTGATAGCACACTGTCTCGTAGGCAAAGGGGGTAACATGCTCCATGCCAAATACTAGTGTGCAATTTTATAACAGTATATACGGCGATTCCCCCTCTCTCTCTTGAGTACTATTTGCTTAGGGCTTTATTGTCCAGCCTATTAAGCACACACCGCGGCGATCAGAAAGCTAAGGAAAAATGAATACACATATAGTTTCACAGGTGTTCAAGATGCGAACACCTGTACGGGATTGAGAGAAACGGGACGTGAGTTCACACAGGAACGACGAAGATATCGAGCTCTTCTTCCAGTTTCGTCACCGCCATTACTTGCTATAACAATGCGGCTGTCGTATTTATGACTTTATGAGTTCAGTCAGAGAGATATTAATGAGAATGCGTATTGTCGATGGCACGTAGTTCTAGGGGAAAACTAGAAATCGGAATACGAAACGCAAATCAACCAAAGTACGATTGGCGTAGCAAAAGGTGGATGAGATTAGCACTTGCTTGATAGAAATCAGTGGGGGACCTAAACAAAAACAAGATACTCCATGTGTATCCAACTTGCAACGACGGTTGTGAAAAGTGGCAGTCCAACAAATTTACGGATCTCTCTCTAGACTTAGTCTGATTTTCAACTGATAACAGATTCTGTAAAACTATTCATCCTGGTATAGTTGATCTGTGAGCAAACTGTCTTTAATGCCACAGGATGGACAGTTATTTGTCCTATACACTTACACTGAGAAAATAATGCAGACAAATTAAAAGTTGCATATTCATAGGGTCACAATTTACGTCAAGTTTTAAAAGTTGATTAAAGATATATAAATCGTTTTATTTTTCCTTGCTTCCCTTCATTAAGTTTTCTGCTCAGCGTGATATATCAGAAATCTCTGAACCCCTGAAATTCGCACTTAAATTTGACATGATTATCACTCAAATCAAAAGTAGACTAACTTTATGAATTTCAGAGGCAAGGAAACGATTAAGTTAGGTTGAATTCTCAATTGCTCCACATTCATCAAAAAATGCTAGCATTATATCATGCTTTATGGATCTTTATTACAAAAGAATTAATCAAGAATAATACATTCAAATCACATGACTTGTTTCTCAAGGCGATTGCATATAATCGAAATACAACTGTGCAACATGTTAAATGAAGGATGGTGCAAGCAAGTAAATCATTGAACAAAATACCTCAAGCAACTTAAATAAACAAATATTATTTATTAAGAATCTTGGAAATAAGAATTAATGTGAGATAAGCGCCGACATTTTTTAATCCATAAACAGTATGCATGCTTCAAAATTTACATTCTTTTGACGTCAAGGAAAGATAAGAATAAGAAAGAAAAAGAAAACTGAAATTGAAGTAATTATATATATATATATATATATATATATATATATATATATATATATATATATATATATATATATATATTTTCACTTTGTAGGTTTCAGATATCGAACCGACTGTATAGATGTCCTAATTTTCTTGTTAAGGCGTATATAGGTAGTTTCTACAGAAAATATAATGTGAAGGTGCCAGGAGAAGCACAGGTTTCACATCTTTCCACTTAGCAATTGCCTTGAACGTAAAACCCACTCCACGCCATAAAGCTGAATTTGATGTCTTGTCACTGGTTTTCGGGTGGACGATTAGGAGACCAATTGTTATTCTAATGTCTTCACTGTTGTAAAGGTAATGAGACCAATGGACAAGGACAGTACGGCGTGGGAGCTGTTCGAAATGTGATAGCACGTCATATAAGACAAGACCAAGTATAATTTCACTTATACAGGCTGAACGAAAAGGAAAATGATTTTTTTTCCTCGCTGTCTTCAGAAGATCAGATAAAACCAGGAAACACGGTATAACTGTGCTACACTTACGCATTGTGCCGACGTTGATGCAAATCACGTTCTGCGGTTGTGTAGATTTTCTCACTTAACATACATAACACTATAGTAACAGTCGTGTCATGCGAGTTGCCAATAAAACACCAAGAACACAGCACACGGTACGAATGCTCAGTTCTCGCGGTTATGAAAATGCATACAATAGGTTCGAATGTTGTGAATTCTTGGTGTAATGTTGGCGACTCGCATGAATCAGTTGTTATACCAGAGATATATGCCGCACAGAATGAATTGTACTTCTCTTACGTGTTTGATTATATTGGTGTCATTCTCTCTCATCCACGCGTATGTATGCGTGTGTACCAATCCAATCCAACTATAGTTTTTGATCAGCTTATAACTACTTTGCAGGCATTTTTTTCCTTTTGCAGATTAATTCTACCTTTCTTTTTATTATTTTCACACAATAGAAAACGATCCGCATAAGCAGGGATGGGCCTTAGTATTATATCGTACTCATGGTACACATGTCAGCCCATACAAATAGATCAAATGTGTTCTCTGGTCTCATCCTCTCTAATGTATTGTCACTGAATATTATTTCTTTAACAAAGATCACATTGTAGGTAGCCATGATAAAAATTGTGAGACAAGATGATAATCTGTCGGAGTAATTAAACCCTGAAAGGAAGCAACAACACATTTTGCTTTGAGAACAATCGGATCTTATTCGACAATGGACCAGTGTACAGTTGTTTGGTATGTAACTCAAGATCGTTTTGGCATCAAACACGTTTGGTTTGGTATTTTGAGTGCTTAGCAGCACAGCAGAACTTGGAAAGCTATATCATGCCGAAGCAAGTAGAGTAAAATACCTTGCGCAAGGACACTTCACAATGGCCCTTTAGAGGCTGATCAAATGGTGTGAATCGACCCCGCGCCCTTCTAGTCACGTGTCCAGCGCCTTAATCACTGTGCAAGTGCCGCTCATGGCATCGAAAATACAAGGCCATACCATTGAGTTGTATCATTGAAATCGACATCGAACAAACACTGCTATTCAGTGAGTTGTTTCGTTGTAATAGACACCAAAGATACAATGCCATACCACCGTGTTGTATCATTGAAATAGACATGGGACAAGATGTAATTTTCGATACCTTGGACTACATCGCATTTTAAGTCACCAATATGCACTATATTACGTTGATTTTAAATGGTTGAACGAGTATTAAATCATGCTTACACTAAGTCCTGTACACAACATGGAAACTAGGATACAATATTCATTACTGTGGCAGCGCACGTGTTTTTTTTCCCCATGCAAATGCAGCCCTTGATAACCTGTATAAAATGATAATCGTCTGAGCATTTTTGTATGTTTGCGAGGTCATTCGTTTTCAGCGATCTCTTTTTCGTGTGTATGAGTACTTTAATATAGAACAATCTTTTCATTTTTAGAACCTTAACTCTGTATCCGACTTTCAGTTAAGGATATATATATATATATATATATATATATATATATATATATATATATATATAAATGGATTGTTAACGAATGTTATATGTTATATGTACAATGATAGAAATCATGTATAAACTCTAATGGGATTGTTTTGTATTTTCTTTCCATATATGAAAAGGAGTTCGTCGCGATATAAATCTTTCCCCACCACTGTTTTCACTATATCTGAACGATAATCTTCAAGATTGTTTTGAATCTAAAAGCTGCAATGGTATCAAATTGCAAATACCAGATGAAGAAATTATTCGCTATCTCAAATCGCTTTTCCTTTGGTATGCAGATAATACTGTTCTTCATGCCGATAATCTTTGGTACCCAAATGATACGGTTCGTCTTCCCGATAATCGTTGATATGGAGACGATACGGTTCTTCTTACCTATAATCTTTGGTATGCAGATGATGCGGTTCTTCCTGCCAATAATCAGTAAATGTTCATTTTATGATAAATACTGTGATACTTGGAAACTCAACGTTAACGCTGGCAAAAGTAAAGTACTAACAACAGATAAACATTACACATACTAATTAATTTCGTAAAAATAGGTGTGCAATTGGATGAGTCCTGTGAATACAATTATGTTGGAGTTCTTCTTAGCAGAACTGTAAAATTTTCCAAGACAATGAAGCAAACGGTATCAAAGGCTAGAAATTTTGTATTCTTGTTGAAAAAACGTGTTATGAATTTTAACCCATCAAATGACTGGCAACTGAAACTATTTGATAGCACAATAGTGCCTATTCTATTGTATGGATCAGAGAATTGGTAGCACTGTAGTGCCTGTTCTATTGTATGGATCAGAGAATTGGTAGCACTGTAGTGCCTGTTCTATTGTATGGATCAGAGAATTAGTAGCACTATAGTGCCTGTTGTATTGTATGATTGAGTGAATTGATAGCACTATAGTACCTATTTTATTGTATGGATCAGTGAATTTACAGCACTATAGTACCTATTCTATTATATGGATCAGAGAATTGGTAGCACTATAGTACCTATTCTATTGTATGAATCAGAGAATTAGTAACACTGTAGTGCCTATTCTATTGTATGGATCAGATAATTAATAGCACTATAGTGCCTATTCTATTTTATGGATCAGGGGATTGATAGCACTATAGTACCTATTCTGTTGTATGGATCAGAGAATTGATAGCACTATAGTGCCTTTTCTATTGTATGGTTCAGAGAATTGATAACACTATAGTGCCTATTCTATTGTATGGGTCAGAGAATTGATAGCACTATAGTGATTATTCTTTTGTGTGAATCAGGGAATTGATAGCGCTATAGTGCCTATTGTATGGATCAGAGAATTGGTAGCACTATAGTGCCTATTCTGTAGTATGGATCAGACAATTGATAGCAGTATAGTACCTATTTTTTTTATGGATCAGAGAATTGATAGCACTATAGTACCTATTTTATTGTATAGATCAGTGAACTGACAGCACGATAGTACATATTCTATTATATAGATCAGGGATTCGGGGGTTTGAGAATATTTTTTAAAAATATGTACGTATTAGCGTGAACCAAATAGAAAACCACTTATAGTTCAGGTTAAAACAAAGTTTGTTTAAATTTGGTGTTGATTGAAAGAAAACAAAGAAAGATGCATATAACTGTAATAAATAATATATGATATAAGGAATACAAGCAATATGTATCACTGATTAAATTGTGTAAAATCTGTATTTCATGAATGTGTATCTATCTTTCCCTTATAAACATATAGTTAATACAAACAATAAAGAACCAAACTATGTTATCTAAACATGTGATAGCGATAAAAAGTCATCGAATAAGGAAACTACTTATAGTCGCTTTAACAAAACTGGATTTTGAGGATTATTTATTTTCTCTGCTTAACAACCTACGAAATATTCACTCTAAATTTAGAATTTCAAAATATTTTTGACCAATAAAAAACATACAGATAGATAAATACCACTAGTGAGGAAAGATTGTGTACTGTCTGCAGTAGAAATGATGTTGGTGTTGAGTTTCACAATATGTTTAACTGCAGTTAGTTCTAAGAACAGAGAGTACTATTTTAAGAAGGCAATTGTATGGTAAGCAAAGTATTTCCAAATTTCTACTGTCAGTGTTTTGTTTAAATTCACAGAAAAACGAATTCACGCATCTATGTAAATATATTAGAGTTATTCAATTCTATTTCTAGCTCAGCTTTTCAAATCAGTGATCCTGAAATATGTATTAATTCAAATATATTTAAAATGAATTAGTATGAATTTCTGGTTATGCAAGAATATGTCTTATTTTGTGGTGTTATAGTTCCTTCGTACACTTTGCGCACCGAAAAAAGTTTGCATTTATATAAATTATCCACTGGAAAGGTTGACTATAATTAATATGATTATATCTTGTTACATGCATGTTCCTATATTAATTGTATATTGTTTAGTATTTCTCAGTTCTCAAAAGGTGGACCGCCCCGGTGGCCTAAGTGGTTAGAGCGTCCGCCTCAGATGCGGGAGGTCGCGGGTTCTAACCCCGGCCGAGTGATAAAAAAGACTTATAAAATTGGTACTAGCAGCTGTCTCTCTTCGGCTCAGCTTTATGAGACTAGTGTTATGACTGGTCAGAATGGTATCAGGATAATGTGCCTGGGTGGGTGCTGATGCTACATATCTGCGGCATGATGCCCCAGTGCTAGTCATCACTATAAACTACGACACTGCAGACATCGTAGCGATACGACTAAAATTGTTAAAGCTACATTCTCTCTCTCTCTCTCTCTCTCACACACACACACACACACACACAGTCACAAGGTGCTTTTGTATTTCTTTGAATCTGTCAATACATTTAATGCCTATAGATGCACAAAATATCATTCTATAAAAAGTGCAGCACACTGGACAACTGCAGATAAATGCACAGGAGGTAATATAGGTAAATGGCAGTACGTAACAAAGTCGGAGAATGAGAATAATTCTGTTACTGAGCAAAGAGGCCACTCTGTGACTGATTTCAAAGCCAACTTGGAATAAGTTTACAGATGTAACTTCTTATATCCTACCATTCTGGTGTGGTTTTATTGTTTTAAAGATGTCCGCGAATCCGTGGAAAATGACTCACGTTCTTGAAAACCCGTTGTCTGTGATTGATGAGCGGGAAGTGGCTGTTGTGAAACGGGTAATTGATAAATATGCTATATACACAGCGGAGGATAATTTATTGTCACGAGCATTAATTAGCCGGCTGTTTTAAACCCATTGAAGAATCAATTGAGCTCAGAAAGGTTTATACAAGATGGGTCTCGCATTTGTTGACGGTTAACAACAGACAGACTTGGGATGAAATCGCCAAACACCTACTCGCCAAATATCAAAAGAGTGACGTGATATATTATATTGAGTCTGTCACATGTGATAAAACATGCATTTACGCTTTGGAACTCGACTCGGGATTTGAAAAACGACCGGAGACCACAACTCCCTTGAGGTAGTCTGATTGTCCAGAGAGTAATATGCGCGCTGTTTTTCGATGCTAAAGACCGGGTCATGGACGTACCTGTACGTGAATCTGCTAGTGACACAGGACATTTATGCCTCCAAATTGTTGCTAAAAGTGGTTGAACACTACCGAACCACCCCTAACCGCACTGGTACTCAAGTTATCCATCGACACCATGACAACGCGCCGGCTCATAAATCCGCCGTCGTACAAGACTTCCTGAAGGAGCATATCATGAAAACGTTACCACATCCTCCACAAAGCTCTGATTTTCATGTGATTACGATCCTGCTAGTTAAACTCAACGCAACATTTAGTTAGCGACCAACATGTGTTTTATCACTACCTTTTACATCATTTTACCGTGTGTGTGTGTGTGTGTGTGTGTGTGTGTGTGTGTGTGTGAATACTCTCTGAGTTCCAAATGATAGAAATATATCCAAACACTGGCCCTACATATTTGGTATTTGGCTGAAAATTGGTACCTTTGGGAGCCCTGCTTAAACCCTTTAACTATACTTAATCTTCTTTTGAACAATGAACGCAGAATGCACGTTTTGAGTGTGTCACGTGTCAGGACAAGTCACAATGGTCGTGCAGATGTTCTGCAGCATTTAATTGTTGTGCCCACTGCTCGTTTTCCTTCTATGTTGCTCCCCGCCTCTAAGTTTACATACTCTGTTTTAAGAAGGCTGTAGCCTGCCGTGATCTTTCACTCATGGTTCTTGTCAACATTATGTCATATCTCAATATGAATTTAGTGTCTAATGGATTTCTTTTCTCTAGCCAAAACTGGGTCTACTATTACTATTGTGGTTGACATAAATTATATTGACTTTATCTATTTCTATCCGCCTCATGCCCATTCAAGTTGGGGTTTTTAAAATCCACATATTGCCAATTGTCAACATAACGAAAATTATCGAAGTATCAGGTGTGATGATACAGTATTTTCATACAACACGCTATGTTTGTTCTCAAGTTATACACACCTGTGATGAAGAAGTCTTAGCAAATACTAGAAAATACCGATAAGAAACATCAGACCACAAGCGTAGCTGTCAACCCCGGGCGCTTAAGCAGACGTAGTTTGAGACATGTTTTGATGAGGTTTTGCTGCGTGCACGTGTTCAAGATGAAAGCTGTCCTAGGGTTGACATTCATTGAAATAAACTTATTGAAAGCCCGGCCCATGTTCTGCAAGCCACAATGTCAAGACAAGAAGGGCCAACACCAAATCGTCATAATGCCTTTCGAGAGCTCTAGAATGGGATGGCACTGTGGTTCTCATTCAGTCAAACAACAAACCAGTCCTGTTTTCAAGATTATTATCAGTGGTTGGGGTTTGTACGAGCGGCGACAATAGACAGTGTGTGTGTGTGTGTGTGTGTGTGTGTGTGTGTGTGTGTGTGATTAGGATTTTTTTTAACGTAGCTTTAACAATTTTTCAGTCACATCGCTACGATGTCTGCAGCGTGGCAGTTTATAGTGATGTCTAGCACTGGGGCATTATGCCGCAGACATGTAGCACGATGTCCCACCCAGTCACATTATCCTGACACCAGGCCGACCAGTCCTAACACTAACCTCTTAATGCTGAGCGCCAAGCGAGGCACAATAGACAAGAGAGTTTAGCTTAGCATAGAAGATATATGAATGGGCTATTATGGAAAATTATAATCAAAGTGGAGGGGAAAAGAATCATGATGGTGAGGTATTTATAGACTAAAATTTTACATTCAGTAGTAAACGATGGATGAGATGTTCCAGCCTGGATACAAGCCCGTCGCCGCCATTTTAAAATGGTATGGCCGTTAGAAATGAGATCATGCGAAGTGATGCGGGTGGGGTGAGAAGCATGCTCCTCGGAAAAAGTTTGCGAAATATCGTGCAAAATAAAGCGTTCCAGCGCATTACTTAACGTTTCCAGGAAATTGTAAAACTATTTATATCAATAACATGGATGTGAATTGCTGGATTAAAATAAGTTGTTGGATTTTATTAAATAGCAAAACAAAACCATTTCAAGCCCGCATTTATGTCTCATCAGACGATTAGGTAAAATTTTACATATTGCTTAATCTCAATTCATTACAGAGAGCCCTACTTTAATTTCTTTTCTTTATTTATTTAAATCTGTATTTTGATTATTATCTTTTATAAACATAGTGTTTTAAAAACGTTTGCAATGTTCATTCACTTTTCAATCACTGTCATAATATATAACAGCATGGTCATATACACATCCTTGGCCCCCAGCCTAGTCATACCAAAGACGTATAAAAATGGTAATGTCTACCTCGCTTGGCGCTCAGCATTAAGAGGTTAATGCAAGGACTGGTCGGACTGGTATCAGGATAATGTGACTGGGTGGGACATCATGCTACATGTGTGCGACATGATGCCCCAGTGCTAGACATCACTATAAACTTCCACATTGAAGACATCGTTGCGATATGACCGAAAAATTGTTAAAGCTACGTTACAAATCCAAATCACACACACACACACACACACACACACACACACACACACACACACCCTAGGATGGTTATGTGTATCTAGAACTTTACACATCCTTGGATGGTTATGTGTATCTTGAACTTTATATATCCTTGGCAGGTTATGTGTATCTAGAACTTTATGCATCTTTGGTTGCTTATGTGTCTCGAGAATTTTACACATCCATTGCTGGTTATATCTATCTAGAACTTTACAAGTCCTTTGCTGGTTATGTGTATCTTGAACTTTACACATCCTTTGCTGGTTATGTGTATCGAGATCTTTACACATCTTTGGCAGGTTATGTGTATCTAGAACTTTATGCATCTTTGGTTGTGTATGTGTATCGAGAATTTTACGCGTCCTTGTCTGGTTATGTGTATCTTGAACTTTACATATCCTTGGCAGGTTATGTGTATTTAGAACTTTACGTATCTTTGGTTGGTTATGTGTATCTAGAACTTGACACATCTTTGGTTGTTTATATGTATCTAGAATTTTACACGTCCTTTGCTGGTTATATGTATCTCGAACTTTACGCATCGTTGGTTGGTTATGCGTATCGAGAATTTTACACATCCTTTCTTGGTTATGTGTATCCAGAACTTTACTCATCCTTGACAGGTTATGTGTATTTAGAACTTTACGCACCTTTGGTTGCTTATGTGTATCTAGAACTTAACACATCCTTTGCTGGTTATGTATATCTAACACTTTACAAATAAAGACTTGCGTCTCTCTCTGACGATACCAATTCGTTTACAACAAAAGTTAGGTCAGCTGGATCAGTGTTGTCTTTGTGAGCTTGCCGCACCAACAGACTTGAGACGTTTCTATGGCATTTTTTATATCAAATGCGATTAAATTTTTCTTAAAGCTGAAAAGGAACGCTCACTAGTTGCATTTGTAACAGATATCACAAAAACCAGCTGCATTGATATCACAGCTTCAGAAAACACAATAAATACATTGCTGATTTCATTGACACAATCCAAAATGTTGTACAGCACTATCGTGTCCTTCTCAGATTTGGTGTACAAGGTTTCAAAATGGATCTTCAATAAATTCTTGTCAAGTCTGTCTTGTATAAATCGTTACAAACTCAAACTATGGCGTAATTCTCCGACTGCACTGATTTTAGGAGAAGGTCTTGGACATTTGTATACACTTGATACCTAGACTGCTCAAATCTGCACCTCACATAGTTAATAGCAGGGTCGAGAGCCTCCTTATAATTACAACGAAACTTACAATTTTCTATGCGTGGAAAAGACACTTCCCTCCGACTGGGTACCGTTTTGGAACTTTACGTCGCACTGACAAAGTTAGTTCATTCACTAACCGCAGCGTTTGAGGCTGCGTGATTGGCTTTCTTCCGAAATATGTCGATCGATTCATGGAATCTTAGTTTGCTAATGGCCTCATGAAATAGAGAAGCAAGTCCCTGCCGCAAGTCTCTGCCCTTCCGCCGATGACATATCCTGGTGTCATAAGGTTTTTGTTCAGACTGTCAGCACCGTCTTACTCACTTAGAAGCCAGGTCCAACTACAAACTGCACAGACCCAGATCTACCGTTGCATAATGCACAAGCAGACCTGGGTCTGTGCAGTTTGTTAGGAGTAATCAGTAGAACAAACAAGATAAGCCTTTATCTGCAGGCGCATTATGTTATTGCAGATCAGAGTTATTGTTGTTTGCAGTTTGACTCAACTTATAAGCGAGTACATACTGTAGAATTTAGGGAGTCCCTGCACTTCCGCTGCTGACAAGCAATGACGTTATAAGGTTTTGCTCAGATTGTCAGTAAAACTGAGATTCCAGTGTCCTAACATAACGATAAAAAAAAGTAACAGTTCATCATATGGACGTTTACAACAACCAGTCAGGCCTTGATGTTTGAATATTTAGGGTTTCAATTGACAAGACATGTGTCTTACAGCCCTTGTAAAATAGAAAAGTTGTACACATCACTGTGTAGAGTCTCCGTACGTACAATTCATGTAGTCGTGCATCAAGTCCTGAGCCCAGGTGTCTCAGGCCCAAGTTCCGTTTTGAACGAAAATTGTGTGGGCACTTCGCGGCGAGGGAAATGAGATAGGTTGCGTTAATGTATAAAAATAGCATGTTGTTTTGTGGAGGTAGTCGTTTCTTTAAAAGTAATTCATGTACATTATTAATCAGAACCGCGTTTATTTATCCCTTACTACAAACACGTTAGTTCAGATTACTAGGGACTCATGACTGCTGTGAGGTTAAGTTTTTATATGTTTTTATAACACTTTATGTAAACAAAATTCTACCTATATTGGCTGAATAAAGATTTAAGGCGGCGAAAAAGTCTAGAATTTTTACACCTTGTTCTGCCCGCAAAAAGAAGCATCAAATTGCTAATAATGTAGTTTAGATACATACTTTAGACTTTCTTACATACAATACATAAATAAACGGTATGGCCATGGTCTTCAATGCTATATCGAAACATGCCAATCAACCCTAGACACCAGACTAGCTGTTTAGAAAACACCACTACCTTCGTTGCGAGGCGATATTTCACCAATTGCAGCGACTTTGATGTGACATATCTGTTGAATAGATCATCTTGCTTTGTAATCTAACGGATGGGGTACTAACATATGTTTACTGCGTCCACTCTGGGGGACCATCTTAAAATTGTAGAAAGACGGATCCACTACGGATGACTAGGTATGCCTTTTACTCAACCCTGTCGTAAATATTCTCGTATGAAATGAAAAGAAAAGAAAACCAGGTTCGAAATACTATTATGGTATTTGGAAACATTAACTTGACTGTAGCTTTCTTTTACAGATGACAAAATCCCGTTCAGCCGCTGAATTCAATATAGTTTATCGTGGTTAAACACGCTATCAACTTCAACTATATAAGTAATGGAATAATTTATCTGACGTAAATTTGCATTTCTAATTGTCTCTAAATACCACATGATTATAGACGCATGCATGGATTGTACGATTCGATGATGAATAAGATTTCTGTTCTGTTCAGACACTAAGAAGTAGGTATTGCCGCTTTATATTTTACGGAAGAGACAAGGCGAAAAGCCGTACGTCTTGTATTGGACTATAGGGTTTGAGTGGCGAGTCATATTCATCCAACAACGTTATTGGACAAGGCATTAAACTTAATATATACAACTGTCAAGTTATAGGTAATTGTGCTTTTTACGTGAAGAAAACCCCTCTGCGATTACTGTCTTACAAACGATTCAGCGAACGACATTTTGACGATGTTTTCCTGTATTACGGGTAGTAGAAATAGGAGTTGTTCATTCTTAAACTCAGACTGGTGAATGATGGCGGAATATCTCTGGATCTAAAATTTAAATAATAATAATAATAATAATAATAATAATAATAATAATATTATTATTATTATTATTATTATTATTATTATTATTAAAATTAACCTACTGGACTAAAATCGCCGAGTTCATTTGTTATGGACAATATAGGTCTGAATAATTTTGGCAACCTCTTGATTGTTCATATGCCTTGTTAAGGCTCACTATTATTATATGAAATAGTGATGGAACCAGTCTAGTGAAGATATTTCATGTTCGCTCACTTGAAAATCCACCAATGACACATGAAACAGCATTATGTTTGCATCTCTATCAACTCGTGTGAAATTATTAAGGTAATAGGAATCTATTTGCAATATGCGAGGGACAGTTTTTTATAGGTCAAGGACGGTTACTGACTCTTTAGTGCTATAGGTCTTCCTTATTTTAATCTTTTTGGTGGAAAAATTGGCGATAGTCTAGAAATTTATCTAAATATGGATCAAAATGTACACATGGTTTTGATATACATTACTTGTTCTAATCTTTAGTTTTACTCGATTCATTACTCAAATACCATGTGATCAGTTCATTTGCAAGTTTGATGATTATAAAGAACGCAGCTCTACTGTCCCGGTCAAAAATATTGTAAATGCTTATCACACATCGATGAAAGAGTTTAGAATCCAACAAACTGACACCAAAACGTTACTTTTCAACATTCGCTTTTGTAATGAATACTTTGCTTAGCTATACGCTTTACCTTTAAGGAACTAAAGACCACGGGCTATTTTTACGAACTTTCTGCACCAACGATTTATTATTGCAAACCTGATGGTAACACAACACATCTGCATTCTAAACCGAAATATGTCATCATAGAAACAAATCAACAGAGTAACAAAGCACTGATCTTCTGATCCGAGGACGTGCTCCGATTTGGTTCATAAAAGTAGCAAGAAATTTCTTTTATTCTTTTATTCTTTTTACATTTCGGTTATATATTTTCAAGCGTAATTTTTAGACATTTGTTCCTGTCGAAAAACTATACTTAAATATTTATCTGTCAGTTCCAGGGACCTAATTAAGCGGAACGTAACCTGACTGAGACCGCTCCGATGGTCTAGTGGTTAGAGCGTCCGCCTCGGATGCGGGAGGTCGCGGTTTCGAACCCCGGCCGAATCATACTAAAGACTTTTAAAAAAATGGTACTAACAGCTACCTCGCTTGACGCTCAGCATTAAAAGGTTAGTGTTAGGACTGGTCGGCCTGGTGTCAGGATAATGTGACTGGGTGGGACATCATGCTACGTGTCTGCGGCATGATGCCCCAGTGCTAGACATCACTATAAACTGTCACACTGCAGACATCGTAACGATATGACTGAAATTTTTTTAAAGCTACGTTACAAATCTAAATCACACACACACACACACACACACACACACACACACACACACACACACACACCTGACTGATACAAGATTTGACGATTTGTTTCTCCTCTTCGGCAAAACTTGATTTTTGGTTCACATTGGGGAGGGAAACGTGATGACCGTGACGCGCCAAGGTGAAAATCAAGCCGACAAGCCCAAAGACGTGTGATATAGATCGACTCATGCTAAAAAAATCTAAATAGAACATCGTGTAAATTATTTCATCGGATTCCTCAAATATACCAAATTACGGAGATTATGAGGAACGCTTCGAGTGTTCTAATCGATTGCCTTCTAGAGCCAGTGGAACAGGAACTTCGGCGCAGTTATAATGGCTTGTGACCAACCTAGGGGTAAAATTTGAATGAAAGAGTAAGCATGGAATATCGCTGAATGAAAGTTTGAATGAAAGTTAGAGTAAGCATGGAACTTCTTCCTTTCAGGATCAAAGCCTTACTCTAAATACCTATAATTGTGTCCTTCTCCCCCTCTGTATGTGCGCGCTTGTGCGCGCGCGCGCGCGCGTGTGTGTGTGTCTGAGTGCGCGCGTGTATGTGTATGTGGGTTTATGTCCTAAAACGAAGTGTATCAGTAACAACGACGAACTACTTTTTTAATGCAAGTCATAGTGCTAAGCTTGAAGTATGTCTTAATATTTCAGCATGATTCCATTATCATAGTGAATACACTGTTAGCCGACGGATGTTTATACAATATTTAATAAGGATACAAGATAGTGATCGGATGGTTTTTCCCATTGACTTAAAGGAGACATATATTATGAAACTGGCAGGTCTCATTTATCATAGTCTCAGGCAATGAAATCTTACAATCAGTGTACCCTATCAACTGGCGGTTCTAATCACTACGATCGCAAGCAGGTTCGACCTAGAGCAGCGAGTTCATGCTGGTCCAATTGGTCCAGATCCACGTGAATCGAGTTGACGGTAACAGCTTAGCTTTGATCGCAGACCTGTAATCTTTTTAGGTAACCATTAAACTATGTAGCACCATGCACTTTCAGCTGCGTCTCTATGTAACTGGTGTCTTACATACTGTACCACAAACACCGTAATGCCATTAGCATTAATAAGTGAGAAGTCGTATAAAAAAAATGGAACGTCTCATTTTTCACGGCGGCAAAATGGATGTACCAGTTGGTTTCGGAGGAGATACACTAATGATCGTATAATACATTGGTGGCAATTTATTTTAATTTAGACATTTCCTTTTATGGCTCCATCAAACGCAGTCGAGTATGTTTCGACATACTTGGCGCATCTTTAAATTACAAGACTTCACGGACAAAAATGGTTAAATCAGAGTGAAAATTCCAAATTGCTTCTATTGTTTCAAGATTTTTCAGTGGATTTGTGAATCGAGATGCACACGCTAAGATGGTAATTTCTCTTAAAAGATCTAGTTACAGATCTAAAATAGTTGGGATTTTACAAGGTTGCACTTGTGCATTCCAACATTAAACAGGTAAAGTTATGGACTGCTGATATTTCATTTTGTATCGTGTTTTGTTTTTTTTTTTTATACTAAAGCGTGATCATACGACAGGTATCGCAATAGGAAAATTTTAATTGATCAGGGTGAAGGAACAATGAAATTATCGAAAGAAAGACGTCATTTATGGAAGGCAGCTATCAGCAGAAAGGACATTGAAACTGAAGAGAGATGGGAACGAACGCTTGTTTGCTCTAATTACATTTGTAAGGTCATAGGTTATTGGTCACTGAAATTGATCTGTACTTTCTGGTATGTGAACAAGAGCTTATGCTGAATATCTTCGTGCCAAACCTGATACAGAGCTTATGTTCAACGTCTTGGTGCCTGACTTGATACAGGGTGTGTGGTCAACATTTCGGTGCCAAACCTGATACAGAGCTTATGTTCAACGTCTTGGTGCCTGACTTGATACAGGGTGTGTGGTCAACATTTCGGTGCCAAACCTGATACAGAGCTTATGTTCAACGTCTTGGTGCCTGACTTGATACAGGGTTTTTGCTCAACATCTTGACGCCTGAACCAGTACAAGGTTCAATAATATTCCAACGTAAATCACAATTGCTGGGGCATCTCTTTGTATTGAAAGACAAGGGCGGCAGCCATCGTGAAAACTAGTATGTATCAGCTACCTAAAATATATGAGGAAAAGGTATTCTCGCGTAACAGTTCACCCAAATCAGGTTAGAAAAATAAATGCGACTACATATCTATTTTTTTCTGATACGTACGCGATATAATTTCAAGTTTGTCTTCAAATTTGATTTTTTTTTTTCTTTAATATGAAGATAAACCCAATTCTGAACCTAAGAAATCAAGATCGTTGACATTCAACGATCAGGATGGGAAATAATCTATAATTCCCATATTGTTCGTTTACGTTCCATATGCAGGGCCCTTGTGGTACATTCTTTAAATTGTAACTTGAATGCTTTTGTGCGTTTAACGCAATACATGGCGGCCAGTATATTTGGTGGAGGAAGAACCCAGGAAGAACAACCGACCTACGGGAGGCTACTGGCAAGCTATCTCACATACCCACGTTGGCAGAGTTGAGTTTCGAATACCGCTGACAGAGGTCAGATGTGAGTGATCGATAAAGACATGCGTCTTAGACCACTCCGCCACCGTAGGCACCGATAATTGGAACGTTTTGTGGATATTAAATGATATTCGTGAAAATGGTGAGGATCGAAATATAATCAGGCATGGTTTCCATTTTGTCCCATTTTCCTGCACATTTGCAATTTTACAATATTCTGAGCAAACTTTAGTCGTGGACTTTTACACTAGAGTTGACGTTTCCAAATAATTTGTTTTTAAATGTGACCAATCCTATCGATGCTCAAAACATTTGTGAGCTCTGGCGACGGTTCCATCATTTCTGACGAAGAAAATGTGCATGATGAAAGGAGAAACTTAAGGATGTGGGTGGCAGATATTTACTGTTTTTTCCCCGTGCCTTTCAGAAAATGTATCTCGCAAGCACTTGGAAGTTGATGAATATACTCCTGCACTGGAGGACGTTCCACATGTACAGTGTATGCTCATAACATGTTCATAGCATGTGAACGATTGTTCATGATAATGACACCCAATTCTCGTGGTCTTTAGTGGATTCTTGACTGAGATGCCAATCTCTGTAATACAAAGTAACTTAGACATTTTTGATATACTATATGTACCCAGTCAAGTCGTATTAGCACGTACTGTTTGTATCATTCAAGCCGTAACAGAACGTACTATTTATGCCCATTCAAGCCTATCAGAACCTATATTTCAGATCGATATGCAATATGCATTCATATTTATAAACATAAATTTATAATTAACTACAGAGTGTGCGGCCATATGCCTGCAAATTGTTAAGTTATCTTTGTATAATGATTACATTAGAAGAAACCACTTATGGTGAGCTTGATTCAAATGTTTTTCGTAGGCACTCCATAGTATGTAACTAACCTTTTATTGATACCGTTTACATTCATGTTGATAAACCTGACTGGGACCTGGCTAATGCATTTACAATTCAATATGCAATACCCAGGTGAGGAAATACAGTCTATCAGCCAAAAATTGGTCAAGCTACCAGTGTTAACTAAATCTTTCTGGTCGAAGGTGTACAACATCAGTATTTTTATGGGATTTTGTCGATACGGTGTCATTACAATGATTTCGGCTCGGTCAGTGTGAGATGTGAGTTGTTTTTTTTTTAAATTGTAAAAATTAGCGCTGGCCTTTTTTATTTCAAAAGGGGACCTTCTTGTAGGAATTTATATGTGACATATATATCATGTGCTCTTTGTTTGTAATCTGGCATATTATGTGATAATAAGTGTGGAATAATTTGCAATAACCGATATTGAGTAATATTTGGGACTAATAAGTATGTTTTCTAATTAATAAAAAATCACGGATTCCTGTTGGAAAGCCCTTAAACCGCTTTATCTTGGTTGAGAAAGATAAATCGCTTATTTCAATTACGGCCTTACTGACATACGTGTATAAAGGTTCATCAGTTAGTGTTAGTATTTGTCATGCAAGGTATAATTAGAGCAATGTTTATCCCCATTAAGGTATTTTTTTCTTACCGATTATGTATTTGTATTCAATCTGTTAGACTTTTGTGTACATTTCTTTGCGATGAAAAAAATTGTACCTTTGATAGTCGACAGGTGTTGATGTATAAATAATTGTTACACCATTTAAGCGGTTTGAATAACTTTAATTTGTCATTAGATCCTTTCCAAATGGCTCCTTCTCAAATTAAATACAATAGACACGTAACATGAATTTTGTTTGCAATACTGCTGGGTCGATTTCCCAGTTGGTGATCATATTTAGAATTAAGGAATTCCTCCAGTTTTCTTAGCACACCGATTCTGGTGACTAGTAACTTTGTGTCGGGTAATATAGGGGTAGCGCCAGTGTCGGGTAATGTAGGGGTAGCGCCAGTGACAAATTGCTCTAAACTACTTCAGCACGTGTGATGCAGAACAAAACTCCATTATCTCCACGCATGGAAGCTGCAGTCGATCCATCTCAAGTCTCTGTTCCCACATTAACCAAGAAGCTTTAAGCCTATCACATATCAGCCAGCACAATAGATTGATTAGCTTTTATTGACTTTGAGCAGGTGGTAAATTCATCCAACCCTTCTGCAAGGATGTCAGACATGTATACCGACGTCGATTAGGACAGAAGGCCCGCTAGCGGAGACTCGTTAAGTTGGTCAGAGGAGTGAAGAGAACCCGTTTAACAAACTTTACCTTTATTAATGTGGTTAAAATTCCATAAGTAAGCAGCTTCATTGGCAACCTCATATATCCATCATAGCAACACCTTGTGGTTGAAAACTAAAGACAGACCTGACAACTTATTCTCTTCTTTCATATTCCTTTAGGCTTGTTTGATTTCCCTTTATTTGCAGATCTTCTGCATTGCACAGATCTGGTAAAAATAATAGTTTCAGAATGTCCTCTAGCGCCAACCATTTTTTAATTTTTGAAAGAATTGTTGCCTTCTTTAAATCCCGCCACTACCAAATATAACTGAAGGCATGTAATACTTACTATTTGTGTGTATTTAGATTCGCAACTAGCAAACAAAATTTTTCTTTATAACGACATTCGCAAAGCGGAGTGATTTTCACGAGGCCGTCATAAATACGTCTTCTGTTTCATCTGTATGAAATCTTTGACGACAAATACAACAAGAACTTAAGCTGACCTTGATATATGCTATTAAAATTACAGGTACTTCAACTTGTCCTTGAAATATACTATTAGTTACAGATACCTTATCTAGTCATTGAGATATACTATTAAAGTTATAGTACTCTAGTGTGCCATTGAAAATTTATTAAAGACATATATCCTTTAGATTGACCTTGAGAGGTACTATTGAAGTTACGGATACTTTAGCATATTCTTCAGGTATAATATTCAAAAGACGTTATCTTTTCATTTAAGTATACTAGTAGAGTTACAAATACTTTAGCTTGTCTTTGAAGTACAATATTTAAGACAAAGTCAATTTAGATTTTCCTTGAAACGTAATTTTTCAGCGTGACCTTGTGATATACTGTTAACGTTACCAGTATTTTGGCTTGTCCTTGATATACATTGTTCAACATACAGATCCTTTAGTTCGATCTTGAGGCATTTTTTCCAAAATCGTATACTTTATTTTGCTCTTGACGTATTCTTTTAAAACTACATATCATTTGGTTTGTACTGAAGTTACAGATCCTTTATCTTTCCCCTGGGATATACTAACTTAAAACTAAAGATTCTTTAGTTTGTCCTCGAATCTCGACATAAACTTTAAAAGTTATAGATTCTTTCGTTTGACCTTGTGGTATACTATTAAAGTTATAGATTCTTATGTTTGTCCTAACTGTTAAAGTTATAAATACTTCTTTAAATTGTTCTTTAAGTATAATATTAAAGTCACAAATAATTTAGCTTTCCCTGAAGTATAATATTAAAGTCACGGTTACTTTAGCTTTCCCTGAAGTATAATATTAAAGTCACGGATATTTTAGCTGTCCTTGAGGTATACTATTTGAATCACAGATACTTTAGATTTCCCTGCTGAATACTATTTAAGTCACAGATACTTTAGATTTCCTTGAAGTATAATATTAAAGTCACGGATATTTTAGCTTTCCCTGAGGTATGATATTAAAGTCACGGATATTTTAGATTTCCCTGAGGCATACTATTTAAGTCACAGATAATTTCTCTTGTAAGTAAAAGTAATCCTGCACATTATTGCATATGGATTTGACCATAGCCGCTACTATTCGCCCTGTTAGTAATCCTGCACATTATTGCATATGGATTTGACCATAGCCGCTACTATTCGCCCTGTTAGTGAACTTATAAATAGTTTTAATTATAAATTATTAATTTAGAATTGTTTTTCTGAAGATCCTTTATGGCAAGAACTATGTACGTGCAAAGTTCTTGGATACAAATTTTCAAACAAAGATTGTTACCGATTCTTTAAAATTCAAAATATAAATATAACACTACGTATCATATAGTGTCCGGGTGAATCTTCCATATCAATTGTAGATTTTGGTTTAAAATGCAATGTTAACTTTTTAAATTCCTTTCACTGGAAATCAGAATCTCTTGTCTTATATGTAGAATATTGCAGTTGCAAATGGAACTTATCCTTTTATTTAGTAGTGATTGAAAAAAGTAGATGTCCTACGCAAGACATTGTAAAGAAGATCTGGTATCTATTTATGATGGATTCGTATCGGCATGAGATAGGTTCTGTTTAATTTAGCAAATGAACAAAGAGATAACTTAGCGATATGGCTATTTCCTTTACTTCATTTAAAGTTAGGTATGATACTGGACTATATGGTTCAATGACAGCGTCGTAGCCAGTCATGTGTATATCAATGCGGTTTTTGAGGAAACTGGTTCGTACATATAATTTGGGGAAAGTTTTAAAGTCGTTACTTTTCAAGTGTTTAGGAAAGGTCAAATCATCTCTCGGTGAAATTGGCATTTAATTGCAGCGCATATCGACCTACAATAAAACAAATTAATGTATACGGCCAAATCAACAAATAAGCTTCAGAATAGATTTGTCTTTTATCATAGTACCTAAGACTGAATAAATCTCTCTTGCTCTTTATTTCTTCAATCAGACTTGATTAGCATCAGCTATAGAAGATAAACATGTAAGTGGATCAAAAATAGTATGCACAATAATGCTCGAAAACTGGGGATTTGTTTCGATGTAGTCAAAATAATGTGATTGTAATACAGATATATAAGAAACATTAATAAAAAGGTTTCAATTTTTTAAAACGTTTTTCACAATGCTTTAAAATTATGAAAAGAATTCATGTAAATGAAGTATGGGCTAAGGAGAATGAGTTTATGTTGTTGAGTAGTTACATGCTAGTTGGTTATACTAGATATCATACAACTGGATGGAAATTCCTTTAATAGTTTCTTGACGAGTAGGTTGAATTTTTTTCTCAACAATCCTTGTTTTTAGAATATATATATATATATATATATATATATATATATATATATATATATATATATATATATATATATATATATAAATTGTGATTCTGTTAAAAGAAAGAAAAGAGAATCACAACCTTTCTGTCTTGAGAGCATTTTCGTCGTGAATTAATTTACGGCCCACACTTTAAGTCAGATGCAAGCGTTCGATAGGGGACACAACGCTGAGTTGTATTTCCATAGATAAAATTTAACAGGTATTGGCGACTGAAACAGTGGCTTTCTGTTTACATTTGAGTACATACTTCAACTATATGTCTCTATATAAAACACTACGTGTTTCAATTCATAATAAATTTTCTAAATGGGCAATAACATTGCAAAGAAGTGCTAATTATGACGTGCTGACCGTGCTCCAGGTACAAATATAATTACCTGCAATCAAGAGTCCATTCTGTTCAACTGCTAAGTACACATGATTGAATGTTATCTGGATGGTCACTGATCCATAATTAGATTATACTGGCCATATTTCAACCTATTTGCCATAAATAATGTATTTGCTAGGTCATCTTGGTACTGTCGGATATCACAAGTCCCGATTTGCGAAATTTATTTATGTTGCAATACATTTATGAAGGGGTAGATAATACAACTTATTTTGTAAACGCAGAGAGATGACCATTTCTCATCATATAGGATTTCATGCACCCGCAAGGAAAATTTTACCGTTTAAAATAATTAAAAATTTTATTTACTTAACTAATTAATATCATTCTTTTTCGTAGTTTACTTACAGGATACAAAGCTATATAAATATATATATATATATATATATATATTCACACACACACTAAAATTCTCGTTAAAGGGCCCCAAATTTTGCATCGTTGTAAAATAGCATGTCAACAAACAGAAATTTGTAAATCAAGGAAAACTTTGTTTAAAAAATGCAACGGTCCAAAATAACTGTTTAAACTTTCGTCTGTAAACGTTTCTTTTGTCAATGTTTGAGAAATCGCTGCTTTTGAACACGCCATATTGGCACATTTTATAAAGGCGATTCCGGATTGAACACCGCGAGATCACAGTATAGAGACAGCAAGCCGATACGAGGAACACGGTAATGGATATAAGAAAAGGCGGCATTCCGACAAGTGAAATATAGACTGGGACAAATCAAAGGCCTGAAAAAGGACGGGTGGTATCGGTGGGACTTGCAAAGTTTGAACACGGTGCAATGCCCTTTTGTACCCGTCTAAATGGAATCACACACACACACACACACACACACACACGCGCGCGCGTCCATATAACTAGAATGGAATGCATTCGATAGACCTTATTGTAATAAAAATAGAAAATAGCACACATCACTCTTTTGTGGTGATACGTATAGATCCCAAATATAGCAGGTGCAATGCTAAATACGATTGTGGATACATTAGACATATCTTTGTCTAATTTTAATACTATCATACTATTTTAATAACAGCGATGCTATCAGTTACCTTTCACAATAATTCTGCATATCATTGTCGAACACCTGTCTGAAGGTAAAGTTTTGCATTTGCACCACGAGATACCGATAGCCACACCAAAAGCTGAATGTTATCAACTTATTTTCCATTTCATTCTATACTCAAGGCTAGTATTCCTTATTTACCAATATTTGTCAAATAAGATCATTTAATACTACCACTTCTACGTCTCAAGTAGGAATTAAATCTCATTCCGCTATATGTAGGGCTCTCTTTTCTTGACTTACATACTCTTCCCATGCAGTTTTCATTATACACACCTGGACGTTCATAGAATAGCGTCCATTTCACAGTGTTAATCTCCTTATCAGTATACAAAAGAGTCCACAGGTGTTTCAAAGTTAATACAACTGACCACAGTGCTTGGTAGTGAAAAACCTTTCAAGGATTAACTTTTCATTTATGTAACGGCTGTTATTAAACAAGGGGAGATGCTCTTAAACTACATTTTGATTACAATAAGCACTTGTGGAGTGAAAAAATGGTGCTTTTGCAGTTTGTCGAAAGAAAAGAATTGTTAATTTCTAAATAAAACCTGAAAAACTCTTTACCGAATTTAGCTTCGCAATTCATTTTTGACTTAGTAAACAGACTGAAAAGTAAAGCGTTTTAAAAAGGGACCTTAATCTCTTGTATTCATTACAGTACGATGTTGCCCAATGACTGGAGTTTAAAAATGTCTCATTGATATGTGACGTTGGTTATAAACAGTTTTCGAAAAGTCTATTTCAATCATTGTATTAAGTTTTTGCTTTGGAACGACATTTAAATATCTCATTCATATGCTTTTAAAAAAAAAAAAAGTTGTGAAAATGACATTATTTTGAAAATATGACCTCCAAATAGTGTCATTTATTTTATTTTTTTATACCTTAACCGAGTATAACGTTGATATATATTTGAAATTAGTACAATTGGAATAGTTTGAATTTAATAAAAGGATTGTTCTTCATGAACGTTGGTCATACAAAGATTATACTAGGTTAAAAAAAAATAGCAATCTGATTAAAATCAGGTCTCCACTGTTATACATGAAGATCTGACAGCGACCACTTTGGGGTCATGTTCTGGCAACCTATGTTGTTACCATAATCGCAAATATTATCAGCCAATCAGATGAAGTCTTATTCTTCGAATGTGTACCGAACGATTTTATTCACTTTCAGATTTTTTAAAGCTGCATTTCTATTGGCTAATTCAAAGGTCACCAGAACATGACCCCTAAGCTGTCTTCGTCAGATATTCACGTAGGACAGCTGAGATCTGATTTTAATCAGATTGAGAAAAAAGCAATTAGAATAATGTTGTGAAACAAACCTCGATTGCATGAAGCATTAATTTTAGAAAGCATAGTATATCTGCCAGAAGTGAAGCGTTAATATTATAAAATATTTTAAAAAATATGCGGAATAAACGATAATTTAAAGTGTTGAAAGGTTTATTATTATGCTTTAATTATATTATTTTAATGACAAAACCAAATATTACTATACGAAAAGCGTACTTAAGATTTCAAAATACTGATGGTCGAAACATGGTTTTCTAAAGCTAAGTAAGTGGTTGGATCCAGGGGAAAGACGCAGGACTCGTTTCTTTTGTGGGTTTTTGTGTTTATTTAAAATCCATATCATGGTAGTCTTTATCAGTATAATTTTTATCATTTTAATTGTATTGCGTATATTTAAAACAAAACAAAATATAAACAGAAGACATGCCCAAAGATCGGTCTCTCTACTGATAGACAGAATAGTTGCTTTTGACCCCGAAACCTTCAAAGTTTAATCTTTGTTTTATATTTCATGTGCTAAATGGCGACTCTTCCAAAATTAATGGGTTTATTCATTCCAAAATGAATATACCAATCTAACCTTCCTTGATCAAATAGTCAGCAGCAGTTCATCTGACCTTTTTCGTAACCTGCCATTTAAACATTTTTTTCTTTCTCAGACTGGGCACAACAGCTGCATTTCTATTACAATGTATCTTATCTTGGCGTGGATGAAAAAATCCTGGAGGCCGAATTCCATGTTTACAGGATGCACGCGTTGCCTGGAGACACGCCCGCTGATCCACTAACCCGGCCAACGCATGTAATAGAGGTACATTTTGGTCATTTGTTTAAAAAGCGCTGCATACATAACAAGAGCCAGTAACATTTTATATGTCAGTAATCTCTGGTTTATGCTGCTTATTTTTGGAGAAACAACAGTTCAGCAAAATTAGGGTTGGTCAATACACTAAACTGTACAAATTGCAGTTAATTACTGACGGAAAGCCCGTCTTCTAGAAGATAATGTCATTTTTGTAAGCAAATTGCAGGGCAAGCGCCATTTGGATATTGCCTACAACCCTCCTTGATAATTCTACATAGAAAAAAGATCCCTTTCCGCCCTCCCTCCAATCAACCCTGAATAATCACAAATTACTTGTCCGTCCGAGCTTTTATGTGCATTACATCTGACTCTACTGTGTATGGCGTGGTGGGATCACAACTGCTCTGTCTCCATTGCATGACATGTTGGGACACAGTTGCTCTGATTACTGCAGTGTATTGCTTGGTAGGACTATAAATGCTCTGACTATGCAGTGTATGACTTGATGGGACGAGAGATGTTATGACTATGCAGTGTGTGACTTGGTGGGATTATAGGTGCCCAAGTATTTAGTGAGTGGCTTGCTGGGATCACGACAACGATAAATATAATTTTCTATACTCGAATTACCAGCATGATGTATTTCTTTTATTTTTTGTGTATTATTTTCTTGTCTAAAGGGGCAAGGGTACGCAAATTTAGTTGAAATTGAAGTGTTTTTTTGTAATTTAATATATAACTTCATACCTATTGCAAGACTCCATATGTATCTAGTTGTAATTCTGAGCTATGTAAAATCGTGAACTGGTGAAGCATTATAAAGATGTATACGACAACGTATCAATATAGTGGAAAGTGTATATTATACTTCCCATACCAGTCTACCGGTTTCTTGCGTTCTAGAAACAGTTTGTCCTATAAAGAGAGCTTTAAATGTATTTTTCAGATTCGAGTTTACCAGGTCTTGGATGCTGAAAATATGCACTCCCCACAAAGTGTCCATCTGTTGGATAAGAAATTAGTTACGGTACACATGCATGGTTGGATAGTTTTCCGGGTAACAGAAGCTGTGAAGAAATGGCTGAACGGAACAGCAGAGAATCATGGTAAGTAGGATCTATTAGTTAGGTTATATAAGGGTGTTCTCAGAACATGCCATGTTCTTGGATACTGCTTCTGCAAAAGACGGTAATATGTTTTACATCATCTTATCTTCGAAACTCATCATTCGGTCCTTAAGACAAAGTACAGTCTTCTTTAAAATTGCAAATCAGAATATTCACACTTATTAAAATATCTTGTATCATATCTCACTCCTAGGAAAGTTCCATGGTAAGGTTGTTGCTTTTTTTTTGTACTTTTATTAGCATCCCATTTCATCAGATGAGAACACATCATTCCAATTACATTAGCCAAAGGCTTATATAAAAACAGGCGAAGCAACAATAAGAGATAAAGAGTGGAGGATCTCATAAATGGTGTTGGAATCATACGATCTGATTCATTCAAGAATTAAACGCAAAAGGAAGGTATAAAAAAAGCAGGCAAAACTGCATCAAGCTATCAAGTAAGAAGGAATTTAAAAATGGGGAATTGTATGGTTTTTAAAGGCACTTTAGACACATTAGGCAGAGTCTGTTTTTAGTTTTATGTCCAGCCAAAATTGTAAAAGGTACCAGTAAGTAAAGTAAAAAAACACACACAAGATATTTAACACAAGAAAAATCTTGCTGGTTGCTTGGAAGAATGTATCTCACTCACATTAGTTCAAGTATTCCTAAGGTGAGTGACAATTCTCAAGATTTTTCACCAGTTCCTGACTGGCTGTTACGAATAAACTCATTCTTTTATAACTTAAAAAATTGGTACATCAACATTTGATACAAATTTTGGACATGACCTTTCAGTTTGTCCATTTGCAAACGTGGTACTTGTTTGAATTTGCCTGTGTTGTTGTACTATTGTGTAAAGTCTGACTTTTCATTGGGATTATCAAAACATTTTTCTCTCTGATTAAATCAGGGAGGGTCACATACCTTGTACTCATAGTAGAGAAGTTGGGAAGTATGTAAACTATTGCTGAACTTATTGCATTAACTATTTCTTTCTCAATCGTACTTTCCTGGCCAGCTGCAAAACCTATTTTGTGACTGATAAATAAGTCAATTAGGCCATTTCTCATGTACCAAGTCCCTCCTACAGTTATTTGGGTCCGATTATATTTTGTCAAGATAACATAGTTCCAAAATGCCTTGGGGTCATTAAGATGTGATATGCATTTGGTGATTCTCTAATGGGTTTAATATTTTGTATGTGAAATTTTATAAACGACCCAAATTTTCTCGACGTCTTTAACGCCGGTAAATCGAGACTCACCTCCACGCGGTTTTCACCAATGACCTTAGTTGATTACTGCATGAAACAAGAAATAATACACTCTTTCTGAATCATTATTGCCCTGTTAAACTTAGACATCCCCCCCCCTCGGAGAAACACTTGACATAGTTACATTGCAATCTGCATCGGGCGCTCGCGATGCACATGCATTCTAACAATTGAGAAAAGGTCTGGCCCTCCTCCACTTTTACAGCAATATTTTATATGATGTGTTCGTGATCCTCTTGTAAATAAATACAAAGGATCTACCCTTTTCCCACCATCTTCCCATTTCAACATGTGCAGAGTAAAATATTACAACAAACTGTCATGACGGAACCACCGTCTACGATTGGCAAGCGTTTGATTGATTGCAATCTTTCCTTTTTAAATACTAAAATACAAAACCAATAGTATACTAGCATCACAATTCCGGAAAATCACGAAAGTTACCTTCTGTATGTTTTGTGGTAGATCACAGCAAAACGTACCCGCATGCGGACGTAAAACAGAAAAAAAAACAACAACAGATGTAGCATTATTGGCTATATCATGCTGAGGAAATGGGTGTTAAGTGCCTTTCCCAGGGACACGTAGAGGCAGCCGACCCGGGCTGGCCTGGACGGATATGGAATCCTCTATTCTTGGATTACGAGTCTAAACAGTATATCTATTGACAATCAGTAGATGGAAAAAGTCTGTGCTGGATAAGAAACGTTAAACAAACCGAGGAGAAAGAGCGGAGACATAGATTTAATATTCAATACACGTATTTTTTAATATGATGTTATCTCAGTGAGAGAATGTGTAATGTTTATACAATTCTTAGGTACTGCTTCTGTCCACAAGGGTGAAAGTGTATATCGTGGTGAGAAGAAGTTGACAAAAAGGTATTGGCAAGCTAGTTGCAGTTGGGGGACCTATAGACGTAGTAATACCGATATTTGTGTTGCGGTTAGTTGAATGGGAGAGGAGGGGTGAATTTCGACAATCCTTTCATCCTAACTTTCAACATGGAAATGTCATTTGAGGTTCTTTACGCCCCGCGGGCTGGCATGTATCGAGAAACCACATGTAATAAATGCTTGCCACAATTTATGTGTAAACACGTTGGCGGGAAAGTAACTCAACGTCAAAAACACAGTATGGGTTTTTATCCGAAGAATAGATATTGCTAGGGTTTTCTGCTAGGATCCCGAGGGGTAGCCAATAATGCCGTACACCAATTACCGACTTACTGTCAATACAACACGTGAGGCCGGTTTGTAAGTACCAACCATCTGTGACGACTGATTGAAAAGGCGGCCATACGGCTATGAATTTAAACAAGTGCCATCGAAATATTAAATGAATATTGAGGTACCCCGTATAGAGGCATTTGTGTATTGCAAAAAGCTAGTAAATATTTTCAGAAAATTTTCTATTCAAGTCTTATAAAGTATAATTTATGACAAGATGTCTCAAACTGCGGGACAGCCTAGAGGATGCTTTACGTACCGACGCTACAGACATTTTTCGTGTATCCTTCCCTCGTTAGTGGCTTGGAGTTATTACATACATATGAATAATATTATAAAGACGACTTCTGATGAGGTTGATTGTGGTTATGATTACAAGGGTAAATTAAAAATGTGTCCATACGACAAGAATAGTTTTGTAACTTTGGTGAAACTGAAGAAAGCTCGTTTCACTTTAAAAGGACAAAGTTCTAAGTCAGTCGTGGACTTTAATTTGAACAAATTTCTGTTCGAAAATGTTGAAACTTGGCCTTGACCTGGGTTTTCACCATATTAAGACTCATATTTATATTGGCTTTAAATTCGCTAAGTCCTTCAAATGTTATTGAACGGAAACGATATTCGTGATTTCGTGACTTACAGTAAGGAACGGGACAAACTTATGTAACATACGTGTCACTTTTAAAGAATATGCCGAAGACATTATCTATCTATCTATCTATCTATCTATCTATCTATCTATCTATTAAATTGGGGAGCCGCGGTACACAGTGGTTAGCGTGCTGGACTCGCGACCGAAATAGTACTGGTTGGAATCCTACCGACGGACCAGCTTGGGTCGGCTACAGTGGTGTGTCCTTGAGCGAGACATTTTCACTCAAATTGCCTAGCATTAAATAGCATATTTATGTTATTGTGCCGTAAAGCTCCAAACTAAACTAAACTAAACTAAACTAAACAAAGCTTGCATTCGTGGTGAACATGTTTCGTGACATTGATATTTTACGTGATCGTCAAGACAGGAGATGGAAAATTGTAAAAAAAAAATTGTAAGGATAAATGTTAAAAAAGGACAAGGCGCTGTAGCATGCTTATATCTAAATTAGGAGGCAAGACTAGTTCTACACATGCCGAAATATTGTTGACAGTGTGCAATAATAACACTTACATCATGCAATTAAAAAGTGTATAGTTTGATGGAGACAAACTACAAATGGCCTAAAATCCAACTAATGTCGGAATTATTAGCTGAAATTAAAATGCGTGCAAATAAGAGGATACGTATCGTGGAGACAGGTAAAATAATACAATAAAATAGAGACAAACAGTCATACATATAATTATTTTGTTATAAAGGATATACAATTTATAAATTAAAAAAAAAAAAATGCAATTTTATACAGTGCATTGGTATTAAAGCCATTAGGATACAAAGTATCTAACTTATGAATCCACTAAGTTTCTTTTATGAGTCTATTCATGTCTCCATGCACAATATCTATTGGCATGAAAGAAAAATCGAGTAGAGAGTGATTATTGGTATTAAAATGTGCTGAAATATTAGAGGAAAACTGAGGATCTCTAAATTTTTTATTTGAAAGCGATGATTATTCATTCTCTTAGAAACTCGTTGAAAGTGTTTGTCCAACATATTGCATGCTACATTTTTTACAGGTTATCAAATAAATCACATTAGTTGATACGCAGTTAGTGTTATAACGTAGAGAAAATACCTCTTTTGTATTAGCGCTACTGAATAAGTACTTTCTCTTATGTTTGCACATTGAGAGCACCGGTGTCTGTTACATTTAGATGACGAAATTGTCTTTTTTTTATTTTCTTTCTGTTTAGTTCTAATTAGAAAATCTTGCAAATTCTTGGGTCTTCTATAAGCAAGAATTGGTTTATTTTTGTAAAGTGATTTTATGCTGGTTTTATTTGATAAATTTAGGAGACTCCAATATTTATTAATTATAACGCCTATATTAGGTAATGAAGGATTATATTGTATTGTGAAAGGAATATTTTTTCTATTTTACATTTTGCTGTGTTTAGAGCCTCATGTTGAGTAAGATTACGGGCTTTGTTCAGCGCAGAATCAATTATATGCGTAGAATAATTTCTATTGTGTGTTGTTTTTTTAATTCCAATTGTGGAGACGGGTAGAAATTCAACATAAGACTAAAGCCAAAATATAAATTTGGTAGTGAAGAATAAAATAAAAATCGTACGAAAGATGCATTAAGTTCTTGAACATAAAATGAGGGCACGAACCCTCTTTCCCTTTACACATACATGACTGAGTGTCCCCGCTACTCCTAATATCAACATCCATAACCCGGTGATGAATCCAAATTTCCCATTTGTTGTGCACGTTATCAGACCAACCTCAGTCACATCCCAAATTTAGACATATATGTCTTAAAAGGGGTGGGGCAGTTGCACGACATTACTGGCGCAAAGCTCGTCTGGACTGGCAGGATAACATAATCCCCAACTTTTATTTGAAAAGCGTAGAGATAAAAATCAAAGCAGAACACGTACATGAAGCACAAGTACAATAATACGCTATACTATGAACACGCACACAAAATCGTGAAAACTTTCAAACTGACAAGTTTAGAATTGTATTGTAATTATTACTTCGTTAACGTAAGTTTTTCAAGTTCGTCACTGAGTTAGAAAAGGGTGTCACTGAGGGAAGTTTTTTTTTGTTGTTAAAATGTCTTCGTTTTGTTGTTCTTGTTGTTGTTGCTGGTGGTGTAAATGTTCACCATTTGTGATCACGAGATATTTTCATTTACCAACCTATACTCACAATCAAGTACACACAGTCTTTCTTGGGATATGTGGATTTTTGTATGGCTTTTTTGTTCTCTCCAGGTTTTTTGGTTACAAGTACGACTTTGAGAGGTCAACATATCGACGGCAACCTGCGGTTCGCGCAGAGGAAAACTCATCATGAAAGCAAGCAGCCAATTCTTGTCGTATACACAGATGACGGAAGACCAAGACGTCCAAGTTATATCTCCCCAAATGATGAAGGTAAGGCATATTGACGCTGAGTCACAAATGCGGATACTTTCTGTCCTGATGAATTTTATCATTAGGTCTGAATTTTCTAAGACAGTTTAATGACGGAAATATTCGTACGGTTAGAATTCGTATGTTATCCCCATTCATCGAACAACTGATAACTAGCCATGTTTCTGCCAAAATCATCGGTATGTATTCAGCGGAATAAGAGAGGCAGGCCGTTAAAGTCGTATGAATTTAGTCTATTAAGACTGACTGAAAACTAACTGACAACAAATTCAGAAGTTTCCTTTACAGATCCATTTTTGTGTGTGCTCTACTTGAATAGTTACTTGCTGAAAACATTTTTTTCAAGAATTTTAAAATGTGACTTGGATACCTATGCATCTACTTGCCAAGACAAACGACACCTTAAAGCAGCTAAGTAGTCAATTATTATGTAATACAAAAAGAGCAGGGGTCGGCAACTTACGGCACGCGTGCCACGCGGCGCGTCAAGAAGTTTTGTGTGGCACGCGAAGGACAGGCAGCCCAAAATCTCGATTTTAACAGTGTTTCTCTCTTACTGGTGGCACGCGCTCGTTCATTTTGTGATTAATCCGGAAAAAGTGGCACACAATGTAAAATAGGTTGCCGACCCATGGAATAAACAATTCTGATAGACAACAATCAATATCAGTCTTTGCAGGTAAGTTTGTGTTCTTGAGTTTTGTTTGTTTCTTGTTTTGTTTACTTATTTTTTGATGGGGGAGAGGAGAAAGGCATCCTCATATAGTATTTATGCACGTTATTACTGGCAGTAAATTTGAATGCCTGTTAAGAATATTAAAGGACGAGAGGTGGACAACAAAGTTTTGTGTTAGTTGTCTCGCAAAGTAATTCAGACTTAATATTAATTTTGCTTCTTCCAGCATGTTCTCTTGCTGGAGATCTATACGGTAGTTCATCTGAGTGGTGATTAAATTAACAGACTATATGATAAAGAGGGGAGTATGATGTTGTCTTTACTAATATGATTCAGAGAAAAATTTCAATTTGGTATGATAGTGTTGATGATACTGTCGGGGAAAAAGCACATTAGTGTAATTTGGAGATTTTCACTTTACAAGTTTAAAATCTTTATTAATCAAGGAAAGTGGCTGTGTTAAGACGAGTGACGCCATCGCCTGTGGTAACGATGATTTATGTGCCTCTTAGGCACGTATTAGCCGACTCTGCTGCCATATGGGAATTAGTTCTATTTAATCTTTCTCAAATTCCCCATAGAGGAAATCAAATTGTGATTGTATTTTTGACGTATTAGGAGGGACTTAAACATTTTTGATAATGATTAAATAATTTTTTGGGGATTGCACTCTTTCAACATAGACTAGTTTATCCAGTTTGGTTTGGTTTTGTGGAGTTTAACGCCATTTTCAGCACATTGTAGGCTATGCACTGCGGCCAGTGTATTTGGTGCAGTAAGAACCCTGCAAGATCCACGAAAGAACCACCGAGCTACTGGCAAGCTTTCTCACAAACCCACATTGGTCGAGCGGAGAGTCGAGCTCACACAGAGAGCTATGAGAAGTGCGATTGATCTGTAAAGGCGAGAGCCTTACACCACTCGGCCACCCGAGACCACTTAGTTATCTAATAATGGAATAAAACAATGTATGGTTTATCAATATAATGGGTTCTGAAAGCAGGTCCATCGATATTTGTTTAAATTTATTATTTTTTTATCTATTTCTTTATGGGGGGGGTGGCAGGGTGACGGGCAGTGGTACTTTTCTACTGTTTCCACCATCTGTAGCTTGGTTTTGAAGAAGGAAGCGAATACAGAGATGAAGTTTTTAATCAAACGCTATATGTAGCTGAATTACAGCAAGTAGTAACGTCTTGCCAGTGCACTCAACGACCAAAAACATTAACCTACATTGAAATATGTAAATTCTTTTACGGGAATCTAAATATATTATTATACATAAGAAAGAGTTGAGTTCCACTGGCTGTCAAGGTGTTACAAATGGCAAATAGGTCGCAAATGTTAGATATTCAAAATTGTTCCAGAATTAAATTAAGCAAGAACTACGGGAATGTATTCAACAAAGCCAAACACAAGAATACTTCCGAGACACATGTTTAGTGTGTTTTTCTTTTTAAAAATTTTAAAAATTGTTTTAAGTTCAATCTATGTAAAACTTAGGTTACAGTGGAAACTTTATTTAGGCAAGATCTAGTCTCGCCTTATGAAGTCGTTACTTTAAGAACATTATCGAAGTTTCAGAACAGGTGAGGTGTGTGTGTGTGTGTTAGATGTTTAACGTAGCTTTAACAGTTTTAGTCATATCGCTACGATGTCTGCAGTGAGGCAGTTTATAGTGATTTCTAGCACTGGGGCATCATGCCGACATATAACTTTATGTCCCATCCGGTCATATTATCCTGACACCAGGCCGACCAGTCCTAACACTAACCTCTTAATGCTGAGAGCCAAGCGAGGCAGCTGTTAGTACCATTTTTATAAGTTTTTGGTATGACTCGACCGGGGTTCGAACCCGCAAACTCATGCATCCGAGGTGGATGCTCTTATTGCTTTGGCCACCGGAGTGGTCCGGTGGAGAATTGTACAGTTTTGTGCGTCTTTTTACAATCAGACAGGCGTAATCTATAAGAATGCGTACAATCTTATTATCTTCAACGAGAGGGTTATTGATGCGATTTATAAAAAGTGAATTGAAATAAACAGAAGGAACTATTGTATGAGCAAAGGTTTATCTCCTTTCCTTACTGTATAACAAACCTAATATGAAAACGAAACATTTTGTGAACAGTTCAAGGGAG